>APFE030641960.1:7424-23122 GCA_000404065.3 Pinus taeda | reverse complement strand
AAGGCCTATTTATTGTTGAGAAACAATGGAAAAACCCTTCACATTCCAAAACCTAACCCTAAAAGATGAAACGCCAAATTGTGGGCCCCGTTTTTGGGTAAGTTGGTACATCAACTTCCCGGGGTCTCGAATTGGTCGTCTTATCTCCGTTTGACGCGCATGATAGCCCGTTGGAAAGATCTCTCCGAGGACTATGACGGTAAAGACGATGTTTAGATAGAAAAATTGCTGGCGGTAGATTTCCCAAAAAACGTCGTTTAGGGCCTCAAAACAGCTCCAGAAGTTTAAGACCCGAAAAACTGCTAAAAATAGTAAATTGTGCTATAATTAAGGAAACTGAAAAAAGCTGCACAAAGCACTAGAAGGGATCCAAGTGGAATTAGCGGGTGGCCACCAATATCCATCTGGATCAATACCCCCAATTACTATTTCCCAAAATCCCAAACCATAATCCATATACAAAACACCTAAGTCATTCCCTAATTCCCCATCTCATTTGTAAAATCCCTAAACCCGAAACAGTCAAGTGACTGTCCCATTGTCTCCACATTTGACAAATCGGAAGTTTTAAAAAGGGCAAATTTCACTTGGTTACAGTCCTTTGTTCCCGCTGTCCTATTTCTCCCACAGTCTTTTCCTTTGGCACACATTTGGCACATAGTTGGAAATTGGAGATAAAGACACCAAGTTCTCATTTCTCATTTTAAACAAACCAAACATACACTTGACATACACCTTGCAGCACCATGGAGATGGACACCAACATATCATATGAACAAGATAATGATTTCCACCACTGAAACTGCATGCACCAAGAGGACACTAAAACATCGAAAAAGGGAGGATAGACTCCGAATCTTGGCCGAAGCCTCTTTGGCTGAGCATGATACTTGATGAGGCACCTCCAGCCCAAATTTCAAGAAATTTGGAGCAATTTTTACACCAAAAAACAGGGTTTTCCTCCCTATGCGCCGTGCCATGTGGCGCTCGCTTTTGCTAGGGAGCTCCAAATCACAAAAACTTTGCATTTCTAGATTTGTCATCAAAAGTTATGCTTTCTTGTCCATGGCCAAGAAATTTGAGGAGGTTTTGAGCCCTCAAAAGGTAAAAAAAAACTCAAAAAATGACCTCACTGCCCCTATTTTGACACAAAGGAAGCAGTGTTGGGAGATTGAATTTTTGGAGGAGCAAATGACATCCAAATCCAGAAACTCCACTTGGGTTATAATGTAGATAGGCAGGGCTTTCCAACGAGATATCATGATCTCAATTTGGACTTCGGGAAGTGCCTCAAAATCAGCTCCAAAGTGGTGCAACGCATAGAGAATTCAGGCGTGGCGCATAGAGGATTTTGGCCTATTTTTCACCTTTCAGCTCAGAAATTCGGCTAGTTTTCACTAGTTTTGCTTTTTTATGTAATTATTGATCTATATTGATGTAACTTGATGACTATGATGTAATTTTGGCACATATTTACTTGTTCTAGAGGATTCATTCACTAAAAAGTGAAAATTAAATGAATGAATCAGTTTCCTTCCATATAGGGGCAAGTTGTTTGATTGCCTAGATTTTAATGCCTTGTTTATAATTGGTTGAAATAGCTCCTAGAATGATGAGCTAGACCCCTAGAGGCAAGGGAATTGGTTTGGCTTGTCTATATTATGTAATTTCTAAGTCATTTTCATGGTTGGACACTTGGGATTTCTTGGCACATCGTTGTACATTTTATCTCTGCATTTTTGGCAAAGGAAAGACCAGGGTTTTGCAGCACTTGTTGGGATCCATGTGGCTTTGTGTTTTGATGATGTTTTCCTCTATGTAATTTTAAGTCCACTGATGTTTATGTGTATCATTTTCCCTTCTTTCTTCTTCTGAAATTAAACAAATGAGTGATTAAGGTAGAATTCATTGGACTTCTATGCTCTGCCTTGAAATTTTGTTTAATTTTCAATGTTTTCATTTGTTTGAGGAGGACTCTTGAGACTCTCTTTCCCTCCTTGGATCCTCACTGGTATGATCCATCCATTCATTCAATCTAAAGCATCAAAATGATTTCCTGCCTTGCCCCAATCAGAACTCTGCAAAAAATTGTGCCTCATCCCAGGACCCAAATTTGCCTTTCCCTTTTTCCAACACAAAACCCCCAAAACTAAAATCAAATCCTTGCATTTCATACCTAGCCTAAGATTAGTTGTAAAATCAGTCATCTCAAGCCCCATCGATAATCTTTTGCTGAGATTGACCTGGAGAGAGCCCTCTCTTGTCCTCGTAGGGCTAGCTACGAGGCTGAGCGTGGTTTGATGTGGACCTAGAAGTTTAGCTTTTTAGCCTGAGGTAAATCTAGGCTCTAACATAGTGGCGACTCCACTGGGGAAGAAAGTTAATTATCATTGTTCTGCTTTCTAGACTATAGACAGAGACTGAAGTTAGCCAGGTAGCCTTCGAAATGCTTTTGCTTTGCATTAGCGAAAGTAGATAAAAGCTACTTCAGTCAATCTCTGGTCTAGTTTATAAACTGAACATCTGATCTAAACGATCACCCCAGTACATGTATCAAAGTTAGATCTGATTTTTGATGGTGGACAATGATCAAACACCAGAAAGGCTGAAATCATTCACCTGGTGATTCCAAATCATTTTCGAGATCAGATCCAAAGACTCCATTGGAGGATGAACCTGACCAGCAGAAACATGAAAGGACAATATGGACAGATCAGGTATTCAAGTTGGAATTTCATCCAAGACATTTTGTTCTTTGTTGTAAATTATTTCTTCTCTTTTCCCGAGAATGTCAAGAAGGCTTTGCAAATTATACTATGTTTTAGAAGAGATCCTCGGCCTGCATTTGATTCCTTCCCTTTGAAGATTGTAAATACCAAAGATTTGCATGCCTTTGAGCTTGATCAAGGCATGTCTTCTGAATTTTGTGATGACCATCTTCAAATTGATAAGCCTCAAGAGACCAAGATTGATTCTACAGCTTCTGTACATACCCCTATACCTTGTAAAATTCGAGATCGATACAAGCCTCTCATTTTACCTCCTATATTCCATGCTTTCCCTAAAAAGCATGACCTATATCTACCAAGATTTGATGGTGAATGCGACAATATCACTACTGAGAGACATGTATTGAATTTTGAATCCTTTCTTGACCTTTTTGAAGTTGATGAAGAAGATGTTGGTATTAGGCTTTTTTCTCTTTCTTTGCAAGGAAAAGTCAAGAGTTGTTTCAAAACCCTGCTTGATGCGAGCATCTCAGATTTACAGCAGTTCGTCAAAGTTTTCCTCGACCGGTGGGTGGTAAGACAAAACCCTTTCTTGATTATAGAAGAGTATAACTAGTTGAAAAGATTATCAGGGGAGACAGTACAACAATTTTCTGCCAGATTTAACCAAGTTTATTATTCGATGCCTGTTAATATAAGACCTCCTCCTGGATCTGCTCTCTTGCACTTCTTGGGTGCCTTTGATCCAGAAATTGAGTTTCAGCTGAGAGAAAGGAATCTTGCAACACTTGAAGAGATGCAAAACAGTGCAGTAGATGTAGAGGCTCATTTGCTGATCTGAAGGGCAAGGTTGAAAGAAGAAGAGACGAAAAACATAGATCCAGAGGAATCAACATCTCTAGATGTAAAGCTTGACATTTTGGTAAGTGCAGTGGAAGAGATGATGCAAAATATCACCGCAAGGAATGATTATGATGTTCAAGCCCATGGCTCGCTGATTTAAGAAGAACAAGTTGTTGATCCAACACATTTTCTTTCTTATCCCAGTTGTCATAGATCTGATAATGATTGTCTTATAGATCATCTTGGAGAAAAGAGATCTGTTGATATGACATGTATGCTTGATGATGTCTTTTATACTGATGATTTGCCTCAGTTTGATCAGTATGATGACGATTATGTTCTCCAAACAGAAGCTAATCTTGTAGACAAATCAGCAGCTAGTTTGTGGGAGGAAGAAGTTCACTTTCAGCAGCTCGAATACAGTGATCAGCCGATGCATATCAGCTATGACAATGATGAGGAAAGTTCAACAAATTTTGAAGTAAGTGAAGGATATTTGCCTTTTTGTTTTGATTCATTTCAGTTCATCAGAGACAATTTCCATGCAATCAGAAATCAACTATCAACAGGTCTTGATCTAGACCATCTTGAGAGCAATGAAAACCTTGGTCAAGACTTCTCATACTCAGATTTCCAGCCCCCAAATGCCATTGCTTGTCAAGTTGTACATGAAGACATGGAAGCTGGCACATATGATCAAATGATACAAGAAGATTCCCTACCTTTCTGTTTTGAATCATTTCAATTTTTGAATGGTAAATTGCATAGTAAATCTTCAAATGAGCACCCTGTAGGAAATCAACAATCTCTCAGTCTTAATGTTGAGGATGAAGGTCATATTACAGATGAAGGTGTGGCAGCCGAAATACATGATTTAATGATGCAAGAGGATTTTGTACCCTTTTGTTTTGAAGCATTTCAGTTTATAAGGAAGAATCTTTGTAATATCTCTAAGGAAAAAGATGAACAGCCAGTAGGATGTCATACAGTTTTAATGGATACATCGTAGCGGTCTTCTCAAATTTTTGATGATCCTATTGATCGTGTGTTGGATGATGTTTGCTATAAAAGTTCTTCCCCATTGCCTAACCATGTGCCAGAAAAGAATGTTGATAATAATCTTATTCAAAAGTCACCTTCATCGTCTTGTTTAACAGATTGTTCATTGCATAGCCCATACCAAGGTTTGCATTCATATGAGGAGATTGATAAAGGAGACTTTTGTTCTGTTTGGAATCAACAATAGAGTTTGGTTATTCACAAAATTCAGGATCCTTTTGGCAGCTTGCTGCAATCACCAAAGAAAGACAGCACAGATGTGAGGAAAATTTTAATATCCATCTATGAAGATTACTTGGACCAGAGCAATAATGTGTTAATGGAAATCAATAGCTATGCTTATGAAGATCCTTTTGCAGTATTCTTGAAGTCATCCAGCCAATTCATATTTTGCATGTCTATCACTAGTCAACTTGATTCTGAGTTTCCATGGGAGTTGCCTTTCGATTCTTCCCTTTTCCTGTGCATCAGAAAGCATTTGGGAAGAAATCAAATAACAGCCAAGATGCTAACATGGTTCCATTGGTTGTTCCATTTCACTTGATCAGGGGGTGAAAAGAGTAATTAGAGTAGGTTGTATTGAATAAGCTTCATATTGAGCATCATTTCTAGTTTGTCAGTTGTGTTTTAGTATCGAGTCAGTTTTTAGTTCAGTGAGAGTCAAGTTGTGTTGTTAAGTCGTTAGTTTTCAGTCATGCATTTCAGCTTGAGTTTTTGACTCCATTGCCCAATGGACGAAGACATTGCCTGCTTTCCCAGAGATCTGTAGTTCTTGGCACCTCCAAGGAGCTACCATCCCCATTGGAGCCAATGTTAGTGTCAGTCTTTGCAGACTTCCTCCAGTGATCAAACATGCTCTTACAAAGCGATTTTAAGGTGTCAAGGTCAAATTTTGTCATTTCAGAGCATCTTCAAGTAACATTTGGTCACTAGCTATTAGGTCTAGGGTTTGTTTTCACTCCTTTCAAAGTTGTCCAAATGTTGGTCCATGTCACCATTCAGCCGAGTGTACCATCATTCAGAGGTTTTCATCATCATGTCAAGTTCCAATGGGTCATTTTACACCTTGTTCATGCTTCAGTTGCGCCTAGGCAAGGTTCATTTCCCTCTCCTAGGGTTTTGGAGGTAATTTCTCTTGGATGGTCAAATCATCAAAAAAACTTGTATCCGGATGTTCATACACCTTCCCCTATCCTTAATGTACCTTATTAAACACTTCCCATCACTAAAATCACCCAAATTCCTTGTTTTCGCACAAACCCTAGTTTCTTGCTACAACTTGGCAATTGTCTAGGCTAGGCCTGTGTTTTACCCTTTTGGACCCCTTCCCCTCACTCAATTTCTAAAATTCCACTTTCCTCTGCTTCCTAATATCCCTCCCCACCTCCCAAAATTTTCTCAAGAATTTAAAATCCCCTTATCCCCTTCATTTCGATTCATTTCGACAAATCCCTTGTTCCACACATCGGGATAGGTTTCACTCAAATGATGTTTCTGAGCAATAAAAGATGAATTTGGGAAAATGGAGAGATTTTTTGTCCAAAATAGGCCAAGGAAGAAAAACCTCCTTCAATTTTTACACAGGTGTCATGGATTTAGAGAAATGTCAAAAATATCGTTGCCTCAGGAGAATTGAATGCAACTCTGAAGTGACCTTGGGAAAATCAAGTTTTCTCCTAGCTTTGTTGGCCAAATGACTTGCTTGATGAGTCAAACGATAACTAGATACAAATATCTTTCCAATGAGCTATCATGAGATCAATTTGGAGTTGATTAAGACCTTCACAAGTTGACTGCAACAGCACTCTGCCTTGAGGCAGCCTCATTTGGCACATTTTGACCAGTCTTGGGAGATTTTATTTTTGACAGGGTAAATGAACTCCAAATTGAAAAATTCTAGTTGGGTTGGAAATGAGACTGAAAGACCTTTCCAACGACCTATCCTATGCCCAATTTGGACACCGGAAAGGCCTCCAAAAGTCTCCTGCAAAAAGTGCTACGCACTGGGTGGTGGCGCGGCACATTGGGCAGGTGGCGCGGCGCATAGGGAAGGCGCAGCGCATTGGGCTGCATTTCTCAGTGCAAAAATACAATGGTGCGGCACATAGGAAAGGCATGGCACATTGGGCTTGAGGCACGGTTCATAGAGCTGCCAAGCCCAATTTTCTCAAAAACTTCATCAAATCGCCCAAAAACACATGGATCGGTCTTGTGACAAGTAGGTAGAGCCTCCATCATTGTTTTTATCCCATGTTGGTGTTTGTTTGATGGTGCTTGTGGCATGGTGAGTGTTCAAAGGGAAGCAAACCCTATTTTGACATATTGCTACTACCAATTGATTTTGATGATGATGCACATATGGAGCATGATGGATGATACGTTATTATGACTTTACTCTAGGATGTTCATTGATCGGTTGCAAATGGCCAAGGTGTTGAGTGGCCATGTACTAGCATAAGATGATGTTAGTACCTCTATTTTTTTTTTCTACATTTTGAGAGATTATGTCATAGCTCATGGAGGCCTTGCACTTGATGGATATGCCATGTATTACATTTTTATTGTTGTTGCCACATGGAGCAGATGTTGATGCTCATGGTTGCCATGTACTCATGAAATTTCATGTTTTGGGCATGTATTGATGAGAGCACATTTATGTGCATGTGTAAAATCCATGTACTATCATTTTTTCATCTTTTGCAAAGGATATTGCTGCTAGGGTTTTATATTGACTGTTTGCCTCCAAACATCTCCTCACCTCATCACTTCCTCATTCCATATTTCCCTTGTTTTCCCTATTCTCCAAAATCATACCCCCTAAATTCACTAATCCCATACCCCCAATTCCTATTTCCCAAAATCCCAAACCCTAGTCCATATACAAAACACCTAATTCATTCCCTAATTCCCCATCTCATTTGTAAAATCCCTAAACCCCAAACAATCAAGTGACTGTCCCATTGTCTCCACATTTGACAAATCAGAAGTTTTAAAAAGGGCAAATTTCACTTGGTTACAGTCCTTTGTTCCCGCTGTCCTATTTCTCCCACAGTCTTTTCCCTTTAGCACACATTTGGCACATAGTTGGAAATTGGAGATAAAGACACCAAGTTCTCATTTCTCATTTTCAACAAACCAAACATACACTTGACATACACCTTGCAGCACCATGGAGATGGACACCAACATATCATATGAACAAGACAGTGATTTCCACCACTGAAACTGCATGCACCAGGAGGACACTAAAACGTCGAAAAAGGGAGGATAGACTCCGAATCTTGGCAAAAGCCTCTTTGCTTGAGCATGATATTTGATGAGGCACCTCCAGCCCAAATTTCAAGAAATTTGGAGCAATTTTTGCATTTTGAAAATTTTTGCACCAAAAAACAGGGTTTTCCTCCCTATGCGTTGCGCCATGTGGCACTCGCTTTTGCTAGGGAGCTCCAAATCACAAAAACTTTACATTTCTAGATTTTTCATCAAAATTTATGATTGCTTGTCCATGGCCAAGAAATTTGAGGAGGTTTTGAGCCCTCAAAAGGTCAAAAAACACTCAAAAAATGACCTCACTGCCCCTATTTTGACACACAAGAAGTAGTGTTGGGAGATTGAAGTTTTGGAGGGGCAAGTGAAATCCAAATCTAGAAATTTTACTTGGGTTGGAAGGTAGACAGGTAGAGATTTCCAACGAGCTATCATGAGCTCAATTTGGACTTCGGGAAGTGCCTCAAAATCAGCTCCACATTGGCACGATGCATAGAGAATTTAGGCGCGGCGCATAAAGGATTTTTGCCTATTTTTCACCTTTCAGCTCAGAAATTCGGCCAGGTTTCACTAGTTTTGCTTTTTGATGTAATTATTGATCTATCTTGAGGTAACTTGATGACTATGATGTAATTTTGGCACATATTTACTTGTTCTAGGGGATTCATTCACTAAAAAGTGAAAATTAAATGAATGAATCAGTTTCCTTCCATATAGGGGCAAGTTGTTTGATTGCCTAGATTTTAGTGCCTTGTTTAGAATTGGTTGAAACAGCTCCTAGAATGATGAGCTCGACCCCTAGAGGCAAGAGAATGGGTTTGGATTGTCTATATTATGTAATTTCTAAGTCATTTTCATAGTTGGACACTTGGGATTGCTTGGCACATCATTGTACATTTTATCTCTGCATTTTTGGCAAAGGAAAGACCGGGGTTTTGCAGCACTTGTTGGGATCCATGTGGCTTTGTGTTTTGATGATGTTTTCCTCTATGTAATTTTAAGTCCACTGATGTTTATGTGTATCATTTTCCCTTCTTTCTTCTTCTGAAATTAAACAAATGAGTGATTAAGTTAGAATTCATTGGACTTCTATGCTCTGCCTTGAAATTTTGTTTAATTTTCAATGTTTTCATCTGTTTGAGGAGGACTCTTTAGACTCTCTTGCCCTCCTTGGCTCCTCACTAGTCTGATCCATCCATTCATTCAATCTAAAGCATCAAAACAATTGTCTGCCTTTCCCCAATCAGACCTCTGCAAAAAGCTGTGCCTCATCCCCGGACCCAAATTTGCCTTTCCCTTTTTCCAACACAAAACCCCCAAAACTCAAATCAAATCCTTTCATTTCATACCTAGCCTAAGATTAGTTGTAAAATCAGTCATCTCAAGCCCCATCGGTAATCTTTTGCTGAGATTGACCCAGAGAGAGCCCTCTCCTGTCCTCTTAGGGCTAGCTACGAGGCTGAGCGTGGTTTGATGTGGACCTAGAAACTTACCTTTTCAGCCTGAGGTAAATCTAGGCTCTAACACCCATCACATTTACATTAAAGAGGATTGTAAACCAGTTAGGTAGCCTCAAAGGAGGATGAATCCAGCCCTTAAGGACATTGTCAAAGAAGAACTGCAAAAGTTGCTGGATGCAGGATTCATCTACCCCATCTCTGACAGTGAGTGGGTTTCTCCTTTGGTGCTTGTGCCTAAGAAAAATGGGAAGTGGAGAATCTGTGTAGATTATCAAGTACTTAAAAAAGCCACCAAGAAGGACCATTTCCCTTTGCCTTTCATAGATCAAGTGTTAGATGGCCTGGTAGGGAAGACGTTCCGTTCCTTCCCAGATGGGTTTAAAGGGTACAATCAGATCCAAATCAGCCCGGAAGACTAAGATAAGACAACTTTCACTTGTCCATGGGGTACCTTTGCCTACTGGGTCCTTCCCTTTGGGTTATGCAATGCTCCTGCCACTTTCCAGAGAGCAGTACTGAGTATATTCGTTGAGCTAGTTCATGATTCAGTGGAAATCTATATGGATGACTTTACCCCTTATGGTTCTAACTTCCAAGAAGCTCTGACTAACCTAAGGAAAGTTTTAGCCAAGTGTATTAAAATGAACCTGTCCCTCAGTCCTGATAAATGTGAATTCCTAATGACTGAAGGGATTGTGCTAGGTCATACAATTTCTCAGCAAGGTTTACAGGTGGATCCCAACAAGATTGTTATCATCCAAAGGGTCCCACCTCCTCAAAAAGTAAGAGATGTTTGGAGTTTTCTAGGCTTAGCAGGATATTATAGAAGATTCATTAAAGATTTTAGTAAGCTAGCCTCTCCATTGTTTGGTCTTTTGGGAAAATATTCCGAGTTCATATGGACTGACAACTGTCAAGAGGCTCTGGATGATTTGAAAGGTAAGCTGATAACTGCCCCAATCTTGAGAGGTCCAAACTGGGCCCTACCTTTCCACATTCACACAGATGCCTCGAACAAAGCCATAGGAGCAGCCTTAGGACAAGTTGAACAGAGGCTGCCATATACCATATATTTTGTCAGTAAAAACCTATCCAAGGCAGAGTTAAACTATATTGTAACCAAGAAAGAGCTCCTAGTTGTAGTCCATTCCCTAAACAAGTTTAGACATTACATCACTGACTATCAAACATTCGTGCATACTAATCATGCTGCAATTAGGTATTTGATGAATAAACCTAATGTAAACGCTTGTATCATTAGATGGTTACTGTTATTGCAACAATTTGATTTGACCATTGTTGATAAGCTAGGTAAGGAAAATGTTGTTGCTGATTTTCTGTCTATACTAGATTTTCCTGTAGGTGAAGAAGAGATGGCGGATGATCAAATGCCAGATGAGCACCTGTTTACTATTTCAGTACTCTCTCCATGGTTTTCTGATATAGCAAATTATTTGGTTTCAGCACAGTTTCCTCCATACCTGTCCTCAAAAGAGAAGATCAAGATAATGAGGAAAAGTGCCCCATTCACTTGGATTGGGGGCAATCTTTTTAAACATGGCCCAGATCAGATTTTGAGGCGATGTGTCAAGGAGGAGGAAGTTTTTGACATCCTCCTACCCTGTCATGATGGGCCCTGTGGAGGCCACTTTGCAGCAAAATTCTACAGGCAGGGTACTATTGGCCCACTCTTCATCAAGATGTCAGAAGATACATCAGCGAATGTGACAGATGTCAAAGGATGGGGAAACCTACTCCAAAGGATGAGATGCCCTTGCAGCCTTAGGTGACTTTCGAGCCATTTGAGAAGTGGGGCATGGATGTTGTGGGTCCTATCAACCCTCCTTCAAAATAGAAGTCCTACATCATTGTGTGCACAGATTACCTGACAAAGTGGGTGGAAACAAAGGCAATCAAAGCAGCAACAAAAGAAAAAGTAGCTGAGTTTTTGAGGGAAAATATCTTCTACAAGTTTGGCTACCCAAGAGAATTAGTCACAGATCAAGGAAGTCAGTTTACCTCTAACCTGATTGAAGACTTGCTCACTCATCACAAGATTAAGCACAGAAATTCCACCCCATATCATCCACAAGAAAATGGACAGGTGGAAGTTACTAACAGGGCTTTGGAAGGGATTTTGACTAAGGTAGTGAGCAGTGGTAGAAAAGATTGGGCAGATCTCTTGGTTGAGGCCACCTGAGCCTATAACACTACTTGGAAAAGTACAACAAGTTTCACACCCTATGAGCTGGTCTACGGGAAGAAGGCTTTGCTGTCCATAGAATTTGAGTATAACACATTGAGGTTGGTAGCTCAGCTAGATCTAGATCTCAGCTAGATCTGGATCTCAGCCATGCACAACAGGAAATATTACTTCAGCTGAATGGATTAGATGAACATAGAATGTAGGCCCTTCTCCACTCAGAGGTAGTCCAACTTCAAAGAAAGATATAGTATGACCGGAACCTCAAAGAAAAGCAATTTCAATCAAGACATTGGGCGCTGTTGTATGATTCAAGATACAAGGATTTCAAGGGTAAGCTGAGGACAAGATGGCTGGGACCCTATACAGTGGAAACATGCAATGACAATGGTTCAGTCCTTATTCAGACCATTGACGAAGAAGCCATCCCCATGCTCGTCAATGGGCATAGATTGAAGATCTACAGGAAGCCCCTTTCCAAGCAGGAGTTCATTGAGACTCTTGGTAAATCAGTATTGGTAGTGGAGCAGGTCCCTGTCTCCACTCCACCTACACCATGAGCAAAACAAAAAAGAAAAAAAAACAAAAAAAAACACAAAAAAGAAGAAAAAAACACAAAAAAAGAAAACAAAAAAGGAATAAAAGATCCTTGGTTGAAAACCTCTTGGAGGTGCCCAGGGTAGACAGTGAGGGTGAAAACCTCCTGGAGGCACCCCAGCCGTCTCAGACTAAAAAAAAAATAAACCTAATTTTTGTTGAATAAATTGCAGGTTGTAGGAAGGTCATTACAGGTTTTAGGAGGATCACACAAGACAAAGACAGAGAACATGACCAGGCTGCATGCATCCCTCACAGTCCATTCCTCCATCACCGTTACCCTTTCCCAAAATTTGGTCTCATTTGGTCTGAAATTTCACCTCCTACAGGAAGCTCTGTATCTTCTACAAGAGAATCCTGTAGAAGCTACAGAAAAGCCAAAATCGATCTCAGAAGAGGGCCCGAGGGTTTGAAATCTGTCTATGAGGCCTATGAACCTCTCTGCCTCCATTTGTCGCCATATATCGCCCATTTCCATCTCTATACACCTTCATTGCACTCGTTTTTATGTCCCTGCACAGTCACACACATAAATTCTGTTTCCTTCATGCTGCAAACAAAAAAAAATAATAATGACAAATCAAAGCAGTAGCTTTTTCACTCACCATACCTAATACCTTCCATCTATGATTCCTTATCAGCCAAGACCCTCGTCAGTAGTTGTAGCCCTACTTAGTTATTAGCTTGAATTTCAGAAGGAGAAGTAGCTACAAGAAATCCTACAGGATTCCTGTAGCAGCTAATCTCTCTGAAACACATACTCTAGAGACAGGGTCAGCAAAGCATGGCATATGAAACATGCATGGAGCTCTATTTGAACGTGTGAACATCAACAAAAGCTCGAGGCCTAGCATGTAGAGTGCAAGCAGCAACAACAATGAAGAAATGGATTCCAAAATCTAAATTATGCATAACACGGCCGCAACTACAGAAGTAAGTGCCTAAACCTATTGCTCAATTACATGAATCATATTTCAAGGCTGCGTGACTATGGGAATGGTTCGGATTGAATGGAATCAGTGTCTAGTTAACTGGCCACCCTAGTTCAGTTACACATCCTCGTGGAATTCAAACGAGCCCCGTCAAATTCAAAATTGCCGATCAGATACGCAGCCAGCACGTGTGGTATGTCCATTTGGGAAGAAATATTTGGGACTGGTAGTGGGGGTGGCAGATAACGGGAGTAAGGGAGGTGATGGTGGTCATACGGCATGCGGAAACATTATGACCATGATGTAGGATCAATGGTCCGGTCTGGCCACCTCATCTCCTCACCACGAATCATGCCAGCAGTTAAAAGATAGCTCAGTTGAAACATTCACCACCCTTTGTTCATTTTGCATTCACGATGTTCTTGACTAGAGCACGCACCTACCACTTCCAGAGCAACTAACCAATCATCCTCCTTTAGTTTTCTGCCTATTTTTCAAAAATCTCCTGCCTATCGGGCTCTATAGGAGCACAATTTCATTCTACAGGAGCCAAGTGACTTCTACAGGAAGGTTTCTATAGGAAGGTTTATATAGGAAAGGCAGAGAACAGATCTGCAAAAAGAAAACCCGAGATTTTCATTGAAATTCAAGCTCAAAGCGAGGTAGGCTCGGGAAAAATTCTCTGTGCATGATTTGTTTGAGTAAGGTGATGAAATGAACACGGTATTAGATGGAGAAAGAGAGTAAAATTTTGCCTTATTCTTGCGAAGGAAGTATACTTTCCCCTTCTAGTAGCCTCATAAACTTTGACAAAACGCCCTAACTTATTTCCTATGGCTGATAGAGATTCCATTTACCAGTAATCAAGAGGTAAAGAATAGAGCCTTACCCAGACTGGTACTGAAGTAAAAGTTTCACGTTCTAGAACAAAGCTCATAATCCAAGGTCGCATATAGAGGCCTGTTGCAGCATAAAAGTATGCCCCTCCTTCAAATATTCTATCCTTATCTTCAATATTTGCAATACTACAATGAAAAATCCCTTGGACCTAAGATGTAGGTCAATGCTACCTTTTGGTTTCCATTGGTATTTAATCCATGTTTGCAATGCTTTTTCAGTGGGCCACAATCCCATGAATTTACAAATGATTGCATATGTTTGCATATGATCCCTGTGCGCCTACAGCGCTAGATCATTTAAAATGACTCTTGGAGTTACCGCCACCTTGGGTTTGCATGGTCCCATGTGTGCTTTGTCTTTAGTGCTTTGTTCCTTGATTTCTTCCTCATTTTCCAATGCAACATTGTGCTCCCTTGAATTAGTTCCCTCATGCTCTTCTTCATTGCTTCTATCCTTTCCTTCTGAAGGCTCTCTATCATTTTCCATTGGTTTTTTTCCCCTGCTAGCCATAGCCTGCTTGTAGGAGGGAGTGGAGCTCCCTCCTGTGCTTCCTTTCATGGAGGACTACCTCTATGACAATTCAAAACCCTGTTTGTTTTCCTACTTCGTTCCCTGTCTCCTTCCTCCTAGGTTACTCGCCTTTAGACTTTAGCCAATTTTCATTTTAGCTAGACTAAGAAAAATATTTTGGTTCAATCATGGCCAACATAACAATATGTGCTTGATTGGTGGAATCCATCACTCTTCTTCTTGTTTGGACTCTGTCTTTTCACTTTACTCATTACACTCTCATATTATTATTGCTCAGATGGCCAGAGCGATGGCAGAAAAGGTGTCTATATGCTGCCTGATCATAGTGTCGAGATGAGTTTGCCAATAGCCATCGCTGAATTGGGAAGCGTTCTAGAAAAAGCTACAGATTTTTCGAATTGGCAAAGGGACACAACAGTTATTGAATCACGTCCTCCTCATTGCAGTCAACGAACAGGCATTTAAGTGTTGCTAGCAGATTTTTATGACCCAAGAATACTTGGATCTGATGATGCCGATGTACTGTGGTTCTGGAATCCATTCCAATTATTTTATGAAAAAGCTAATTTTCAGATTGCCTGCAATCATTACATGGGCGATCCACACAATCTATCCAATGATGCCAATGGAGGTTTCAACTTCGCTCGATCCAGCAATAAAAGTATTAAGTTTTATGATGGCAAAACGAAAAAACCCCACAATTCACAATTACTCGTGTGGTAGATTGTGTTCTAATAGCAAACTTAAGAAACTAGTGAGGAATAAATACTCATGTAGCAGAAATTTTTACAATTGATTTCCAAATTTAAAAAAATCTAAAATCACTAAAATGATAAAATTTCTTTTCATTTGAACATAAAACTGGACAAATTCATACCAATCATTCATTGATCAATTCAATGGATTTTTCCAAAAACTTGTAGAGCTGAAATCTCCTCCTCACATCCACTACAACATTATTGGACCTCTGATACCACAATAATGGCAAAAGTGTCCTCAGACACGTAATTTTATTAATCAGAAAAAATAATTACATAATTTGATTTTGCAAGAGTTTACACCCAAACATCCAAACACTCTTGCAATGAGCTATTTATAAGCTCCATGTCCTAACTACCTTTAATTATGGATCACTTATTAAATAACAAGTGTCCATTTACATTAAATGCTATTCAAA
>APFE030641942.1:178522-208901 GCA_000404065.3 Pinus taeda | reverse complement strand
GGCCTCATCAATAGCCACATTGTCCTCTTTGTCAAGCCCCATACCTCTGCTCTTCATGTCAAAACCTCAAAGAGAGAGAAAGTCACTTAAAAACATGTTTATCTCTGGGTACGCAGGTTCTCTCTACCTTTCCTGCGTGTACGCACTCCATATACATTAGACCTGCGTAGTAATACGCTCTGTATACTAAAGCTAGGGTGCGTACCCCTGTAAAGGTCAAAAGGCGCAAGTTTCATCTTTAAAAAGTTACTTGTGGTCACTTCTAGAGCCTTCTAGAAGAGTGCTTGACGTGTATTGAGCGCCTCCAGATGGTTCATCCACCCCTATGATAGAGGAACTTATCCCATCAAGAGACGAGCTACCCCATCCAAAAGAGGGAGTATCCCATTGATGTTGGAACTGAATAACCTCCTCTAGAATACTATAAATACAGGCATTGGGCCAAAGGAGGAGAGGTGGAAAGCTGAACATTCTAAAGGGTAAATGCTGCTGGAATTAAGACTTCCATTGTTGACTTGTGAGGAGAGATCACCATCCTTCCTTGTTGCCATAGTGGGAGTGGGTGAGCTTGTCAAAGTAGAGGAAATCACTTGCTGGACCCCGGGAGGAGCTTGCACAACACCAAGGCTCAGGTTGTAATGGTTCCTTTGATTATTTAATACAAATAAGTCCATTCTTCTCAATGATTTGTTAATGAATTATTTCGTACATTCCTTGGTCAGTATGATAGATACATTTTGTTTTATAATGAATATTCAGATGCTATGTAATTGTTTGCCTTGTTAGTGAATGCAGGTCTGAAGGTGAAGGAGGAGCTCATCCGGATCAACAAGACTGGGCTACTACAACAAGCATTGGACCTAAGGTAAGATCGAGAACATTTGATTTCTTGTAAAATGATGTGTATCTAGAGAAGGATAGCTCTTATTTGGTTTGTTTGTCATTAGAGAGTCTTAGACTCCTAGGAAGGTTAGATTTGTCCGCAAGTATAACTCATTCCGCGTGACACCCACCATTGTTTCTTTCAGCATTTTAGTTTCCTTATTTGTAGCACAATTTACTATTTTTGGTAGTTTTTCGGGTCCTGAACTTCCGAAGCCATTTTGAGGCCCTAAATGATGTTTTTTGGGAAAATTAGGAGCAACATGGGTTATAAATTAATGTTGATCACTCAAAATTTGTAGTCCTTGTATAGATCTTTCTAACGAGGTATTGTGCGCATCAAACAGAAATCGTATGCCAAAGTTACGACCCCGGGAAGTTGATGTACCAATTTACCCAAACAGAGCCCATAGTTTGGCGCTTCATCTCTTAGGGTTAGGTTTTTGGATGTTTTAGGTTTTCCATTGTTTCTCAACAATAAATAGGTCTTTGAGCCTCATTGTAACATAGTTCAAAGGCATGTAGCCACCACATCTCTTCTTAGAGATAAGCTACCATCGCCTGAGCTAGTTTTATTTCTATTTTGTTTGTAAGCATATTTCAGTGTTTGATATTAATGAAATGGAGTGTTATTTCTACTGCATCTTTGTATTTATGGTTATATCTGTAATTTGTTGTGTCCCTGTTTAAATCTTGATTGTAAATGCAAATCTTAACTGAACAATCCCCATTTGTTATTGATTCCCTCCTAACCTAATGTCAATTATAAGATCAAGTGGATCCACAATCCAAATCTTTTCCCTCATATTAAAATAAATATTTGTAATACATTAATGTAATAATAAAATAAATATTTATAACACATTAATGTAATATTAAAATAAATATTTATAACATATTAATGTAAAATTTTGTTGTATTCCAACTGTTTTAGGAATTGATTTATTTTATTTATATAGAAAATAACTATCAAGAAAATTGTTATTTTTATTTTAAATAAGCAAAAACTATTTTAAATTTATGAAATTATAAATATCAAATATTAACATTATACAATATCATTATAGTGTGTATAAAAAAATGTTGAATCTGTTTTTGCATTAAAACCAATAATTTTATTAATTCAAAATTATATTTTTAACAAAATTACACATACGATTTCAATAATGGAAAATTAGAAAAATTAAAATTAATTGAACGGATTTCTCTAAATTTAAAATATATAACCATTAATGTTGAATAAAATTAATATATCATAATTTAATGAAAATCTAAGATTTATAGCTCTCAATAATCGAGTAAAATTCATAACTCCTTTTATCCACACTAACTAGAAAATTCATAACTCCTTTTATCCACACTAATCATTTGATGTGAAGTTATGGTTTGAATCATCTCTCCCACAGTATTAAAATAGGGCTCATAATCTTATTATAATCACTTAATGTGAAATTAAAATTAATAACTTTTTATTGATTACTTTCATACAAAACTAGAGTTTACAATTTTCCACTATCATTTAATCTAAAGTTAGAATTCATAACTTCTTAATAATTTATCACTAATAAAGTTATTAATCTAGAAAACAGTGTTAAAGAAATAAAAAATGGGTAGAGATTCTTCATATAAGAAACATAATGTTATGAACCAAATAATTTTTCTCATTTTTTTCATCATCTCCAATTATGTGGCATTGCATTGTCTCAACCACAGTGGTTTGACCAACATATTCTAACTACGACCAAACTATGCCTCTTCACTTAAGCTCCACCCATAACTTCACCTCAAAAATTGTGTTGGACGCACAATTAAATTCAATATAGTCAAGTTCACCCAACAATAGACACATTCCCAATTGTAGCATTGAAACATCCCTACATATTTCAATACTTAGACAATAAAAGAAAACAATGGACATAGCATTCGTCCAAGCAAAGAAACCACAACAAACAAGTATAGGTGTCACCCAAGGTTCATGCCTTTATTTATATGAAGAATGTTACAACGTACAACAAAGCTAACATGACCAATTGCAAGTGACTCATTTACAACTTACATTTACATAAGGCACAATTTCCTACAAGAATTGTCAATCCAACCCTTTAAGCAATCATAGGCTTGCGTCATATGAGTCTTGTTTTCTTCTTCTCACTCATCTAATGCAATTTTCCCTACTATGCCAACTCTAAACTTAGCACAAATTGTGGAGCTCTTTTATAGTAATGTGAATGACTATTGTTTCCTATGTGACTTAGCATATTTGAGGAATTATTTTTTTATATGAGACTTTTCCTTGAACTTACAAGCCCCTTCACTCTAAGGTGGATCTAAGTGTCATCTATCAACTTTTCTTTCTTTGGTGCCTAGTTTTTTTATCATCTACATCCAACATGCGCACTAATAAGTGTGACTAAGTACACCTAGAAATGTGCCCAAGTGTGCTTGGAAGTGCACCCAAGTGTGTCCAATGTAACTCTAATGACTAGTGATGTTCATCCCCTTGGGTTCGCATATTTAGCTAAAGTACCTATGGCATCCCAGCTCATATAAATACAATATCGAATGGTTCACCACTCCATCCATAAATTGGGAAAGAAAAATATGGAATTGAAACCTTCTGTGGGAACCCCTTGTACCCATTTCCATTTGTGGGTAAAGGTCTCAAATCCTCCCCCACTAAACTTCTTGTTGTCTCAACAACAACCAACCATCACTTGTCTAAGTACCTTGATGTCTACATCTTAAATTCTTGAATCTTTTGTTCACACTAGTATGCATGTTTCCTTTTCCAACTATTCTCCTCTTCAAGTTTTCCTTTCCAATTGACAAACTGCTCATTCTTTTAATTCTTACTAAAGTGGGCAGTCATATGTGCTAGTATCTTGTCCACTATTAGCTCTAGCCTATATATGATCAACCCAAGGGATTAATATGGTGCTACTATACTAGAATCATCTTCATCAATCCTACAAGGCTTCAATTGAATAATGTGGAATATCATATGGGGAGCTCTTAAGTGGTCAATAGGTCCACTATGTTGACATTATCAAGCTTACCATGTACCTTGAACAACCCTTTAAACCACCACAACAATGCACTAGACATACCACTCGATGGTTTGAATTTCTTTTTGCTCAACTTGAGTAAGACTAATTTGCCAACTTGAAACTTTACCTCCCTCATGTCATGATCTATGCAACACTTCATTAATTATGTTGCATTTGCTAATTAATCATGTGCCATCTCCAATATTTCTTTCTATTGCTTAATGAAACCCAAGGTTGATAGGTTACACCCATAGTAACCTTGCATAATTGTTTTGTGTGTCAATGATCACTGTGTATTTTCCAATTCAAATGTATTGTAGCTTGTTATGAAATGTTTTTGCATGTTGTAATTGAAATGGGTTGCATCTAACAACTCTAGTTAGCTTGTTGATCTATACAAAAAAATGGTGTACGTAATCCTCCAAAAGGCTATTGATATGTCCTATATACATATCAATATGTAGGTCATAACTTGAATCCATCAACAACCTGGTTCCATCAAGCCTAAACAACTCTGTCCAAAAAACTTCCCCATGAACATTGTATCTTTGTTTGACACAAGGCTCAATGGGAGACTCTAGTGCTTAACAACATTGTTAAATAACAATTTTACAACTTCTTTAGTTGCACAAGGCAACTTTGTTGGTACAAAGATTGCATGCTTGGTAAATTAGTGAACAACTACCATAATCTCATTATATGTTTGTGAAACTAGAAGATGAGTGATGAAGTTCATAGAAACACTTACCCAAGGTCTCTCTGGCACTAATGAAATATTTTAGTGGATTGGCCTACATTTGGGTGATAGCTTTGTCTTGTTAGCACAAAACACAAGTTTAGACGTATTCTTCCACATATTGTCTCATATGTTCCCAAAGTAACATCGTTCCAATAACACTATTGTAGTTGGTTGTCCTAGATGGCCCACACAAAGCCAATCATGGTGCTCTTTCAAAAGTTTATTCTAAATCTTAGATGACTCGGGCACATAAAGTACAAAAATCCATCCTTCATCCAAATTTTTTTATGATGCCCTCCTTCACCTATTTTATGATGTTCAAAGTTGTGGCATCTTTTTGTAATCCCTATTTGATATTTTGTTGTACTTTTGTGAAAACTTGCACTTAACTACCCATGGACACTGACAACATGAAACGTCCCTGACCACTTGCTAGGAAATTATACATAATTGTAACTTGAATTACACCAATATTCCAGTTTAAACACATAATTTGTTATTTCCATTTTCAAACCCTAGCTCGTGGCCAAAGCCCATTTGTAACTTTGTGCAAATTCCCATTGTAATAATGTTATCTGGGTATTAACCCTAGCATGGAATTCATTAACAACAAACAAATTGTCAAATGTCATATAATTATAATGCATAGTGGAATCAATTGATGATTGACAATATTTAAGCATATTCACACAAAACTCTAATTAGGGTTCACAAAAAATATTCACATAAACTTGATACCTCACATTCCACCAAGTAAATATGAAATATATACCAAAATAATGGTTTTACCAACTAAACACATAAATACATAAAAATATACACAAATGCATAAATACTTGTAAATGCTCAGAACCCTCAAAATAGGGTTTCTACACAAATCATTAATCAACATGACACATAAAATAGAATACTTATCTATATAAAAATAGCGACTGGATGTGGTCTCTCCACGTTCCACCAAGCCATAGACCTTGTGTTTCATTAATCTCAACCACAAGTCACCCTCGAGCTAGGGCTGCAACACCACAAGAAACAATACACTAGAAAATTCCATACATCCACGACCCACACACCAACCCAACAACCATGACTCCACCCACTACACTTTATTTCCTCAAACTTGTGCCCAAATGGCACACCCTTCTTTGGGAATGGTAGTCCCTCTATGATGCCCACTTTCTAGGGTGCCTTACAACTAGCCAAGAAATTCTCAGAACGGGGCTCTAGGAGCTCGTGTTGCTTCCAGAGCTTCTAGGCACCCTCTAGGCCATAAATTGAAATAGCTTCGAGCTAGTCCAAAACCCAAGAATAGGGTTTGCCAACTGGTTTCTAAAAATTATATCCGTACAAGGATGATAATAACAATGATAATAATATTGCCCCTTAGCCAAATATGCATCCTTTATATATGCATGGCTTTCTCTGTTAGAATTGTAGTAAGAAAAGGCTTTGTTTGACTTGTGCTTTATTCAAATGGAGAAATATGATTTTCCACATCGGCAAGATGACTTGGATTGTATTTAGCTGGAGTGACATGGCTTTATCTCCTAGTTAACTTAGTAAATTCAAGTTATAGACTAGAAGTAGAGTTGTGCATGGGTTGATTCCTAAAATTTAGCAATCTAGTGGAGTTATTGTTAGTTAAACTTAGTTAACTGAGCTCTAGTCTTTAGTGGATTCAGTAGGAGTTCAGTTGAGTAGTTATAATAGTTTTTAATTAATTTATCTCTCATTTAATTAATCAATTTACTAAAAATAGACCTAGTCATGCATAAAATTCAAATTTCCTAGTTGAGTGGAAGAAAAAGGCATCAATGTATTTATTATTGTATACTAGGGAGTGTATATAGTTTGTATGCAACGAGTGAGACTCTTCTCTTGGGAATTTCACAAGAAAATAGGGACTTCTCCTATTCTTTAGGAGCCAATTTCCTCAAGAATTGCGCAAGGAAATAGGAGGAGTAGGAGGCCAATATTTGGCTAAGTATTTTTTAGAGCAGTCTCAAGAGGAGAAGATCGGAATTGCAGTGCAGGGTGTGCTTCATGTATGAATCAGTCATTGTAATTGATCAATTTTTTCTCATCTAATATAATACAAATAGAGGAGGAGTTTTTCCCAGTTTGGTTCCCCTATAAAATCATTGTGTTCCTCGCGTTTTGATGGTTCCATATTATTGCATCTATTTCTATAGTGTGTTTTCCTTTCCGCATGATAGTAGAAGAATTTTTTTGTCTTGATTTCATTTCAATTTCATTAGTAGTAGAAAATTTCTTTCAATTTCTACATGGTATCAGAGCATTAGAAGACTACATAGAAATTTTTTTCAAGATATTCTCTTAGAGAAATTTTGATTTGCATATCTTTTGGTGCAGATTCTCTTTAGGGCAAGAAAAATGTCTTTTAATGGATTGAGGCTTGAGTATGCATTGGAGGGCACCTCAAATATTTTTGCTTGGAAAGATAGGATGGAAGTTGCCTTAGATGAAAATGGATTATGGGAATATACACAAACCGATATTCTAAAACCAGCAACTTCAGATGCACAAGCACTTGCTTAGTGAAGAAAGACATAGAAAAATCAAAGAAGATTGTTCTAGAGGGTGTCAAAGATCATGTGGTTTCGAGTTTTTATGGAAAGCAGACTGCTCATGCAATGTAGAAAACCCTCATAGAGTTATTCGAAATCATCAATGATTCCAAGAAATTGGCATTGAAAGATAAGCTCAGGAACACTCAAATCGAGAACAATGAAACCATTGTGCAATTCCTATCCAGATTCCCTCAGGTCAGAGATGAAATTAGAGGAGTAGGAGAGATTTTGCCATCATTTGAGATTATGAGCTTAGCACTCCTTGGTATTCTAAATTCTTGGCATAGCTACTAGGATTCAATTAATGGAAGAGACAAGCTGCCAAATTGGGAGTGGTACCTAGATTTTGGTGCTTCATATCATATGAAAGGAAATAAGGAGTTCTTCAACAACCTAGAGGAGAAGGACTTATAATTACACATAGATATTGGACATGATGGAAGGTATAGTACCAAAGGAATTGGAAATATCACCTTTAAGAGGGAGTTAGGCTCCCATATTAATCTAAAAAATGTATTGTATGTTCATGGGTTGAAGAAAAAATTGATTTTTGTAGTTGTACTTGAAAACCCTGGATATGATGTGAAGTTTCAATAAAGGGAAATATTTTTGGAAACATGTTACTACTATACAAGTAAAAAAAATTGGTTTTTGAGTTAAAAATCCTACAAGCTAGAGGTAGATTTCACGATTCATGCAACTATACATCCAGGAGTGAGGTGGGGTGATGTACAGTCTTAGTCTCAGAGTTGTAAAGATTTGGGCAGGGTCCATAGGAGAGCAACCATAGTTGTAGTACACTCCTCTCATGGATCATTACCCTTCCTATAGGGTCCTACAATATTTAGTAGTAGAAGGATCAATGTCTATTGATGCAGTCAAATCTTGAGCGACAGTTGCAGGCTAGTAGCAGTTAGAGATTCAGGAAACAGTTTTAGCTCAAAGACACAATTGATTTAGTATTTTGGATGCTTCTCAGTTGCAAATGTTGTAGTAGAAACAAAAATAGTGAGAGGAAGTCTTGTTACAATACATTCCTACTAGAGAAGGATTAGAGTTGTGCAAAATCCTTTCTTGCTAAGAGGGAGTGTTAGAATTGGAGCAAGAAAAGGCTTCATTTGACTTATGCCTTAGTCAAATGGAGAAATTTGATTTTCCACATCAAAAGGATGATTTGGATTGCAGTTAGCTAGAGTGACATGACTTTGTCTCCTAGTTAATTCAGTAAATTTGAGTTATAGGTTAGAAGTAGAGTTGTGCATGGGTTGATTGCTAAAATTTAGCAATCTAGTGGAGTTATTATTAGTTAAAATCAATGAACTAAGCTCTAGCATTTAGTGGAGTCAGTAGGAGTTCAGTTCAATAGTTATAACAATTGTTAACTTACTCATCTCTTAGTTAATTTATCAATTTACTAAAAAAACACCCAACCATGCATGGAACTCGAATTTCCTAGTTGAATGTAGGAAAAAGGCATCAATGTATTTATTATTGTACACTAGAGAGTGTATACAATTTGTATGCAGCAAGTGAGACTCTTCTCTTGGGAATTGCGCAATAAAATACGGACTTATCATATCTTCATGATCCAATTTCCTCAGGAATTGTGCAAGGAAATAGGAGTAGTAAGAGGCCAATATTTGGCTAAGAATTTTGCAGAGCAGTCTCTAGTGGAGGAGATTAGAATTGCAATGTAGGGTGTGCTTCATGTGTGAAGTAGTCATTGTAATTGATCAATTTTTTCTCATTTGATATAATAGAAACAGAGGAGGGGTTTTTCCCAATTGGGTTCCCCTGTAAAATGGTTTCATGTTATTGCATGTTTTTATATCGTGTGTTTTCCTTTCTACTAAATAGTAGAAGAATTTTTTGTCTCTTGATTTCAATTTGATTTCACTAGCAGTAGCAACTTTCTTGCAATTTCTACACTGCCATGTGGCACTCCTAAAGCCACGTGGGCCCTAGGTGCATTTTTTCTCCCAACACCTCTCACTGAACACCCTTTTGCCTATCACCATGGAGTTGCTCTATCCCCCATACTCTTTTACCATGGAGTGGGATCCAAAACTAGCCTATTTTATTATTAATAAATGTTTACTTACATCTTAATGAAAAAACTAGGCTCTTTGACATCACTGCCTTTAAAGGCATATAACTCTGGGTTCACTAGCCCAAAATATATTTAACATCTTTACATGGGCACGTAGGCCACATAATTTCACTTGGTTCACCATCCTATAGTTATATACATCTGGCTCACCAACCTATATAGCATTATACATATAATTAAATCATCTTAGATGAGTAGGGGTATTACATTCCTCCCCCTTTATTTTATACATTGTTCTCATTGCATCATATGTCCAAAATTTGAATATGTTGTTACAAAGTGACTGGAGCTCACAATCTGTAGCTAGAATTCCATTTCCTTACCCATGGTTTCATCCAAGGGAAACCTCCATGCTTCTGGTGCCATCTACACATCAACAAGTTCCAAAGGTTCTTGCAAGCGTGCAAGCTCATCATCATCTTCATCACACCTAGACGATATCAAACAGATGATATTAATATTTTCAATAGTTAATTCTTACATATGGAACCATATATATCTATATATTATTAGTAGAATTTTGAGGTCTAAAATGGGCCTCCTAAGAAAAATTTTCAACAAAAATAGACATTACAAGAACCAATAGGAT
Organism: Pinus taeda; assembly: GCA_000404065.3. Classification (NCBI taxonomy): domain Eukaryota; kingdom Viridiplantae; phylum Streptophyta; class Pinopsida; order Pinales; family Pinaceae; genus Pinus; species Pinus taeda. The sequence goes on along the minus strand of APFE030641942.1, from coordinate 198,943 downwards.
TCAAGATGATGATGTCACCCATGGGGTGATCCAAGTGGATCTTCATATACAATGGCATGGAAAAACTCAAAGATCAAAGTGATCGGAATGAAGTCAACCCAAGACCAGAACAGAGATCTTGTCGTTCTGATTCCAATGGTGCAAACATTATTTCAATCCGAGTCCAGATGATGAAGTTATTGCTAAAAGAAGGGTTCTTCAATCCTTAAGAAAACATAGGAATTTCCTTTAAAAATGGGTCTTTAAAGCCTTAAGGCCAAATCGTAATCGGAGGTCGCATGAGGGTGGACTTAAGCATCAGACCATGGAACCCCCGATTGCCGATCTCTGATCAGATCAAATCGGCAGATCGAAGGCAATCACAATCAGACGTCTTACATATATATGTGTGTATATCAGCGGTGGTAGGTTGCGATCCGCTATTAATCGGATCAGTGATCATTATCGGAGTGATACAGGAGGGCATGCTGATGCGATCGGCCGATGCCAATATCGGCAATCGGTGATCGGTTGTTCCCAATAACCAGGACAGGGACACCCCCGAAAGGTTGATTGCGACTTCGGCGCGTAACTGATACAGAGTATAAGCCCGACTTAATAATATTTGAAATCCAGGTGAACAGGTTTTGGTGGATTTCTTAGTGTTTTCAGGATTTTTGGAAGTTTTATCATTTTAAATGATAAGAGGCCATTTACAGGAACGATTGTGCCTGCCGAATGCTTCCACTCTACCAACCTCTCTTATTAACCAGGTAAGCTCTTTTTTAAATGGGATCTTGTCCAAGAAACCATTATATAAAGGGATCAATGGAAGAGCACAGGGGAGGCATTTTTATGGTTGCAACGCACTATTTCGCAGAGGCCGAGAGCAATTGTTGACCTGTTGTGACTACTTACAAACTCCAGCCCTCTTCTACAGCTGCGGGAAGCTTTGGCATTGCATGCTACTCCATCTTTAGTATTCATTTCATAGCCATCAAGTAGATTGGAGGTATAAGCCTCTTTTTGGACAATTGATGATTGTAATCCTCTTTCTTTCATGCCATTTTAATAAGAAAGGCCTCCCCATTGTTGAGTTGGGCCCGGAGACGTAGTCCGAATTGGACGAACTCCATTATCAAGCCTTAGTGTTCTCTTTTGTGCCTTTTCATGTGTTTTCTTCTTCTTTTCATATGTGCACATTTATGTTAAGCTGCAATTTGTATATGTAATTCTTTTCTATACATCTATAAGTGAAAACACCCGGGATCAAGTGGTATCATAGTAGGGATTTTTAGATGTGAATTGCATGTTTGTATGCTATCAAGAGGCAGGCTTCAAAGAGGCGGAGGGAATCTAGAACCTTTCAATCCAGAGGTTGGGTGTGCACCTCGAAGAAGAAACATGGTTGAAGAGGAAGCTCGTATTGAAGAGGAGCACAATTTCAAAAAGACTTTCTTCTCAATGGCAGAGAATATTAGTCAGCTAGTTATAAGACTGGAAAAAGCTGAAGAGGGGAACCCAGAAGGACAAGGTTCGGCACATGGGAATGATGGAGAAGAACCCTCTCCTTCTCCTTCTAGTGGTGAAGGTTCTTCTTCCCCACACCACCATAATCAGAGAAATCCAAAGGATGCATCGAAGACACCATTTTTTAAATTAGATGTTAAATTTGATCTTCCTGTGTTTTATGGTGAAAGTAACGTAGAAAAGCTTAACAATTGGATCAGGAAGATTGAGGTTTATTGCAGGATCTAGCAAATCGTAGAGGATGAGGCGAAAATCCATCTAACCTCTCTATAGTTGGGCAAAACAGCTCTCGTTTGGTGGGAGAGTAAGATGCAGAGTAGTAAAAATGTGGGTAAGCTCTTTTCCTCATGGTCTGATTTTACTTCTGCGTTAAAGGAACAGTTTTATCCCTTAGGATACAAACAGAAAGCTTTGATAAATTAGTAATATTTAAGGCAAGGCAAAGGGCAGGATGTTTAGAGCTTTACAGAAGAATTTAGGAAGCAAGCACTAAATTTGGGTATTGCACTAGATACACCTGAAGTTGTAACTAAGTATATTGGCTCACTGCATAGTTATATTTAGTATTCATTATTGTTGTTTGAACCAACCACTATTGACACAGCTAGTGCGAAAGCAATTCATATTGAGAACAGGGGCAAGAACGAAAGAGAGGACCAATCTCGAAAGCCACCGTTCAAACCTCCCAATGGCAAATCCAAAGCGAAATGGAAAGGGAAGGAGAATAAAACAACAACAGCCAAAGAAGGAGAGCGGCCTTATTGCAATCATTGCAAGAAAGAAGGCCACGATGATGATCACTATTGGAAGCAACACCCATAGAAATGCCCAAGGAAGTATAGAGGAAAAGGGAAGTAGAAAACAGTGGCAGCAACACAGCAAGACCTTGGATCAAATTCAAGAGATGAAGTGTTGGTCACAGCAGCAGGAACTAAAGGTACCCTTACACCTCTTGTTGATTCCAAATCACAGGAAAGCGCCAGTTTTGTAGATGAGTCCATTTCAAATGACAGAAAAAGGATTGAATTATTTCATATCAGAGTAATAGTAAACCATACCAAAGTAGAAACTCTGTTTGATACAGGGTCCCAAGCAAATTTAATTGCAGAATCTCTGGTAAAGAAGCTAGGCTTAGAAACAAAACTGCACCCAAAGCCTTACTTGTTGGGATGGATACATGATAAAGCTAAATTGAATGTAACCTAGCAATGCAAGGTAAAAATTTTTATTGCTTCTAAGCTGATAGATGAAGTAGAGATGGATGTTATACCACTGGACATTTGTGGCATGGTATTGGGGAGCCCCTACCTGTATGACATAAAAGCTGTCTTTTTCTTCCATGAAAATAAATACCACATCACTAAGGATGGGATAGAGTACATAATGCAGGATCATCAAAACAAAATTAATGCCAGCCTCGTAAGTGATGGGTAGATGAAACAGCTAGTGAACTCCAGTAAGGCATACATGCTTATGGTCGTCAGGGAAAAGGAGGTCAAATTCATAGATGTGTTCCAAGGCTGTGATGGTAAGCATAAACAGGAGTTGATGGATTTAATTGTTGATTATAATGTATTATTTTAGGAGCCGTAAGGACTACCTCCAAAGAGGGAGATCCAACACGAGATCCACCTATTGCATGACGCCCCTCTGCCAAATATTAGCATGTACAAAATGTCAACAATCTAAATGGAGGAGATTAAGCATCAAGTACAGGAATTACTGGACCAAGGCATGATCAGGGTGAACTCCTTTCCTCGTGGGTCGCCGATTGTACTAGTGCCCAAGAAGGACAACGGCTGGAGTATGTGCGTGGACTATCGTGCGCTCAACAAAATATCAGTAAAAAATCACTATCCCCTCCCATGCATAGATGATTTATTGGATCAATTAAAAAGTGTTGTATATTTCACAAAATTGGATATGCGTAGTGGCTATCACCAGGTCTGAATTGCGGAGTAGGACGTGTGGAAAACTACTTTCAAAACCAAGCAGGGGTTGTTCGAATGGATGGTAATGCCATTCGGGCTTTGCAACGCTCCAACCACCTTTATGCTGGTTATGAATCATATATTTTAGCCTTTCATTGATGAGTTTGTTCTTTTATATTTAGATGATATCTTAGTCTTCAGCAAGAGTTGGTTTGAACATGTGAGTCATGTAAAGAAAGTGCTTGATGTGCTGAAGAAAGAAAAACTATTTGTAAAATTGTCAAAGTGTGAGTTTGGGAAAACCTCTTTGGGTTACCTAGGTCATATTGTTGGTCATGGTCAGTTAAAAATTGGTCCCGCTAAAGTTGAAGCAATTGTAAATTGGCCTAAGCCTACTAGTGTAACTGAGGTCCATAGATTTCTAGGTGCAGTCTAGTATTACAGGATATTTATTGCTATTGCAGCACCTTTGCACACATTGACAAGTGTGAAACAGGTCTTCCAATGGGGAGGAAGACAGCAGAAGGCCTTCAAAAAATTGAAGGAGAAAATTAGCATCACGCCAGTCTTAGCCTTACCCGATCTCCAACATCCATTTGAGATTGAAATCGATGCCAACATTTATGCCATGGGCGCTATAATAATGCAGCAAAAGAAGCCAATTTGTTACCATTCTAAGAAGTTTTCTCAAGTTGTGATAAACTATCCCACCTATGACAAGGAGCTTTATGCCTTGGTGCAGAGTGTGAAAAAGCGAAAACACTACTTGATCGGCAAGGAGACCATCATCCATACAGATCATCAACCCTTGCAATACCTTCAGTCACAAACCAAGTTACAGCAAACTCGTCATTTCAAGTGGATGGGCTTTCTTCAACAGCATCATCTAGTAATAAAGTATAAGAAGGGCACTAGCAATAAAGTGGTTGATATGCTATCTCGCCCTCCTATTTCTGCTTCCGTTATTTTGTATAATGCTTCGTTGTCTTTTGAAATTTATGCTAACAATATGCTAATGATGATGACTTTAAGGAGGTTTATGCAAAACTAACCCATGGTTCACAGGTGGACAACTATCATTTTCAGGGGAAATTGTTGTATCACCTTGGTAAATTGTGTATTCCCACAGGAGAAAGAGTGCATGTAATTCGAGAGGCCCACACCTCTCTTGTGTCTAGACACTTTGGTGTAGGAAAGACTTTATGTCATGTACAAAGATTTTGTTTTTGGCCTCATATGAAAAACATTGTGACTCGCTATGTAAAGGGTTGTGTGGTGTGTTCTATTTCAAAGCCCTCTAATAGAAAACTTGGGCTCTACACACCACTCCCTATTCCGAGTCGTCCATGGGAAAGTGTGTCAATGGACTTTGTAGGAGGTCTACCTTTGTCTAGGAAGGATCACGACTATTTGTATGTCGTCATTGACCAGTTTAGCAAAATGTGTATTCTTATGCCTTGTAAAAAGTAGATTACTGCAGGGCAGACTGCTTCTCTCTTCTTTCAGTATTTTTGGGTTCACTTTGGATTGCCCACATCAATTGTGTTAGATCGAGACTCTCACTTCCTTGGGGAGTTCCGGACCAGCCTGTGGAGAATTATGGACACCAAACTGAAAAGGAGCACGACACTTCACCCGTAAACTAACGGGTAGACAGAGGTTGCTAAACGTACCGTGGTACATCTATTATGAGGCTATTGTGGGAAGCATCCCAAGTTATGGGATGAACATCTCCCCTATATACAAGATTCCTATAACCAAGTAGTGCATTCATCGACACAGCGGTCACCATTCGAGACATGTTTTGGTTGCCTGCCAAAGGACCCTTTAGACATGGTCTTTGGAAGGGAGGATGGATCCAGTGGACGTAATGATAAAGACAAAGCTCAGTAGTTCATTTAGTGAATCCAAATGATTCACCAACAGTGCAAGAATAGTTGGAAAAGAGTCAAGCCGGTTACAAGGATCGACATGATAAACACCAGGTCAACCATCAATTCCAAGTGGGCGACAAGGTGTGGTTCCACATCAGCAAAGATAGGATGAATGGAAAAGGAAAGAAGTTGTGGCCAATCCGGTATGGACCACTCACCATATGGGAAAATATTGGGAACAATGCCTTTTGTCTTGACTTGCAGGTATATATGCAGATGTACTCAGTGGTGAATGTGGAGAACCTGAAGCTGTATGAACCTTCTTTGATCATGGACACTGATGAGGTGGGCGCAGTTCCTATCATTGATGATTTTGCACCTAAATATCTCGATGAGTTTCCCAAAGACATCATCCTCGACAGAAGAACCAGGATGACATGACGAGGAGATGTAGAATACCTTCAAGTTGGATTCAAGGGAATGCATCCCAGTAAGGCTAGATGGCTAGAGAAAGAGAAAGTGAGGGCACAATTCCCTCAGTTGCCAATTGACTAATGAAAAGCTTTTGGCGGTTCAAAAGCTCCTTAATGGGGAGGAATGATCTAGGTGGATGTTTAGATACAATGGCATGGAAAAACTCAAAGATAAAAATGATCTGAATGAAGTCAACCTAGGACCAGAATAGAGATCTCGTCATTCTGATTCCAATGGCACAAATGGTACTTCAATCCAAGTTTGGATGATGAAGTTATTGCTAAAAGAAGGGTTCTTTAATCCTTAAGAAAATAGAGGAATTTCCTTTAAAAATGGGTCTTAAAGGCCTAAAGGCCAAATCGCAATTGGAGGTTGCATGAGGGCAGACTTAAGCATCGGACCATGGAACCCCCAATTGCCGATCTCCAATCAGATCGGATCTGTGGATCAGAGGCAATCGCAATCAGAGGTCTTACATATATATGTGTGTATATCGGGGGTGACAGGTTGCGATCGGCGATTAATCAGATCGGCGATCATTATCGGAGTGATACATGAGGAAACGCTGATGCGATTGGCCAATGCCGATATCGGTGATCAGTCATTCCCAATAACCAGGATAGGGACACCCCTGATAGGCTGATTGTGACTTTGGTGCAGACCCGATACAGACTATAAGCCCAACTTAATAATATTTGAAATCCAAGTGAATAGGTTTTGGCGGATTTCTTAGTGTTTTCGGGATTTTTGGAAGTTTTATCATTTTAAAGGATAAGATGCCATTTACAGGAACAGTTGCACCCGCCGAATGCTTCCACTCTACCAACCTCTCTTATTAACTAGGCAAGCTCCATTTTAAATGGGATCTTGTCCAAGAAAACATTATATAAAGGGATCAATGGAAGAGCACAGGGAGGCATTTTTATGGTTGCAGCGCACTATTTTGCAGAGGCTGAGAGTGATTTTTGACCTGTTGTGAACAGTTACACACTCCAACCCTCTTCTACCGCTACGGGAAGCTTTGGCACTGCATACCACTCCATCTCCGGTATTCATTTCATAGCCATCAGGCAAATTGGAAGTATAAGCCTCTTTGTGGACACTTGATGATTGTAATCCTCTTTCTTTCATGCCATTTTAATAAGAAAGGCCTCCCTATTGTTGAGCTAAGCCCAGAGACGTAGTCCGAATTGGATGAACTCCATTATCAAGCGTTGGTGTTCTCTTTTGTGCATTTTCATGTGTTTTCTTCTTCTTTTCATATGTGCACATTTATGTGTTACGCTACAATTTATATATTTAATTCTTTTCTATACATCTATAAGCGAAAACATCCAGGATCATGGGGGGTGATTCACCATTTTTGGAGTAAAAAAGTAAATATATTAAAAAATAATAAAATAATAAAACTACTTTTTCAACTCGTATTCTCAACTTATCTCCCTAAGGTTTTACTCAAATTTCGAGTGGGAATACTCGTTGGATGAAAATTTTAATTCCTCATCCAAGGAGTACTTGTGTTGCATACTATCAATGGACCCGGCTACACAAAAAATGAGAAATACATGAAAACAATTGATTGCAATCATGTTTTTCATGTATTTCTAATTTTTCGTGTGGTAGGGTCCATCGAAAGTATGCAACATGGGTACCCCTTGGACGAGGAATCAAATGTTCCATCCAATGAGTGTTTCCGCTCGAAATTTGAGCAAACCCATAGGGTGATAAGTTGAAAAAATAGTTTTTTTCTTTTTTCCCTCTTAAATTTGATGATGTAATCTAATCTTATTTTATTATTTCCACTATTATTTTATAATTTCCTTAGGAGGCCCATTTTAGACCTCAAAATTTCCCTAATGTATATTCTTTCTTTCAGCAAGAGCAATCAACAACCCAGTGCATACAATTATTAATAAAACAAATTTTCAAGAATAAAATTTCATGAAGTGCAACAATCCATAGCCATAACTTATTTCTAAGTTCCTCAATCATAAACATAGTCCCTACACACAATTCCTACATATAAACTTATACACTTAGCTGATATTCTTTCATTTCTAATTTCCTTCATGTTTGTTGCTCTATTTGAATTTATATAACAATTGACCTTGTCCAAGCTATATCAAATTTGTTACAACCTTCTATCGTATTTCATAACACTTGTTATTCATGTCATTCACACTTATTATGACTTGCCATAAAACTTGCCAAAACATGTCATTAGTCTTGCCATAACTCACAGTATGGCCCTGTGAAAACCATGTTGTAGACCTGTCAAGAGCTGTCAAAACCTGTATATAAAACCTATCAAAAGACTTGCCACAACATGTATACAAGACTTGTCTGAAGACCAATTAGAGCCTATATACAAGACCTATTAGAAAACCTGTCACACCTTGTATACAAGACCAATCAGAAGACCTGTTACAACCTTCTATAAGCTTGTCATAGGCCTCTTGTAGACCTACTACAACCTGTTGTCATCATGTGCTCAATCCACCTATTGTAACTTGTAATGATCTTGTCAAACTAACTATGAAAAATCTGTTACACCCTTTAAGGAACCCGTCACCTACCTCTAACCAATATACCTATAGTAACCTATTGTGCCTGTTATACTTTTGTCACTTACTTGTGACAACCTGTTATAACCTGTGATATACCTATTATCTACTTGTGACTAATCTAGTACAACCTATTGTTCCTTGTAGGAAATCTGTCACACCTTACGTATCCTTTTTATACCACCTATACTAGGTTATAAATATATATCCATGCAACAAAGCCTGTATAGAAACTCTACATAAAGTTCTTGAATTCAATCCACTACAGTTTCACTCATTGTTGTTCCTGTAGACAAATCCTATTACAAAACTATCATATCTTACCATAATCATGTACATAAACCTATTTTGTAGCTAAGCGTGCTACTTCTCGAAGGTCTTCCCTATATTATTAAAAAGCTACATAATTTCCATAGTCCTGACCTTCCACCACAGAGAACCAACCAAAATTCTTAATGTTATATTTACCAAAATCATATCCTAAATTTATGATGACTGATTATAAATTCTCTAAGCATGCACATAAAACCAATAGTCTATCTATAAGTATTTTATTCCCAATAATTTCAATTCATAATTAATATATTTATAACACAAAAGAATAATATATGCAAATGGAATCAATACTTATCTATAGGAATAGATATGTTGTTGAATTTAAAGGGCATCTACTTTGTCGTCAGTGGGTACATACTCAGTACCCTTCATCGACCAAGTTAGAAAACCCCATTAGCCTCCAACCTACAGAATCACACCCTCCATCATCTTGCACCCAAGTGGTGAACCCCTTCACTACTCTTAATAGTCCCTTGGATTTCATGCCACCACCTCCAGGGTGGCTTATTGCCACATAAGGACGTTCAAGAGTGTGTGGCTCTAGGAATTCATGTTGCTTTCCCGGTTCTCCAAGTACCTCTTGGGCCCTTGAGAAATCCACTTTGCATTCAAAAACATAAAAGATTCAGTTAAATCATATTTTCTAGTTGCATTTGTCCTTCTAGGATCAGGCATCCCCTTCACTAATTAATAGCTCCTCAAGTGACCCATCTTGCGAAGGCCTTTATGCGAAAGAAGAATGTAGTCCTATAAGGTTTGTTCTTTCGTAGTATTGTTGTCTTGAATAATTGCATCATTAGCAACACAATAACCATGATTAGCTTCTCATATTAGCTATTGCATAATACTATAGCATATCATTATCACTCAACTTGCAATCATCACACACATGCCCATACATCATATACAAAACATAAACCTATATATCACATTTAGTATCTTATGGAAAAACAACAAGAGGAAGATTACAGATATTCTCCTACTCAATTTAGTACATATCATGGAATCAATAGCATGGTTGTCCTATTTTATGGTATTTCCCATTATCCCTTTCTATTTTACCAACCACCTATATCTCATATTGCTACTCTATTATGATTGTACCTGTATCTATTGTCATGTTATATTGGTTGTCATTTTATCTAATTCTTTACTATTCAACACCTTGTAACTATAATTTCTCCATTATCCATTGTACTCAACTCAAGCCCATGCTTGAGTGATCATAGTCCTGTTAAAACTCATCATGTTCCTATTGTATTCATGTAACTTCCTAGGATATTTTCCTCAAAATGTTTTCCCATATTCAAATTAGGTTTACTAATGTCTACTACTGGTCAATAGCTTTCTATTGACTACTCACTTATCAAATTCTAATAACTGGGCTAAAACTTATTCCCTGCAGAAGTTTCAACTAGACTCAAATGCATATTTTCCAAACTCCTGTAGCTTTCATGTGAGATTTTCTTCACAAACATAATCTAATTTCAAATTCTAGGTGTGCCAAAATGTTCTCCTCGTCGATATATTTCTATTGACTATTTAATTATCAAATTTTGATACCTGGGCTAAAATTTATGCCCTTCGGAACATTGAGCTTGTTAAGCACAATTGCTCTTTATGTTCTTGTAACATCCATTTGAAATTTCTATAAAATTTTGACTTCAACCCAAAACTCTATGTTGGTAGTCGTGGTCTACTCAGAATTATCTTTTTCTTACTATTCATGAGCCAAATTGTCTTTCAAGTGAAAATTTATGGCCTTGCCAAGTCTAGCCTCCCTTCCTCCATGTCCTTATCTATTATGAACCCTAATGTCCTTATCTATTATGAACCCTCATTTTAAAACTTAGCATTCAGACACCCTCAAATTTCTAATATGTCTAACACATATGTTGTTAACGTGGCTCAACCACCTCAGTAAGCCCATCCATGTCATAGTAGCACTGACCAACTATATCATTACATAGCATGCATGTTCGTAAAGAGCCAACCATACACGTGGACACAAAACCAAAAATAAAATAATATTTGTCATAAAAATGTGCACTAAGATGTTCCCTCCATATATTCCACTACGCAAACCTTCACACAACAACATATTGGATTAAGTATAATATAACATATTTAACCCTCACATAATATCCGTAGGTCCTCCCCAGTTGATCAATGGTGGATAACACAACAACGATTTAAAACGAGGACCCCCACCCATCGCTTTACTGACATCACCAAAGGGGAATTGGGGGGAGGTTCCACTATCGTGGTTCCATGCCCCGAAATCGAACGACCCACATTCACTCGAACAATCCGATAGCTTTCATTAAAACGAAGGACCCCCTCCCTTACGCTTACATCATAGGTGGGGGGGGCTTGCTATTACAGTAGCTCTCTCCCTAGCAAAGTTCCAAATAACGGTAAATTTCTTCGTTAATTAACTTCGACCATTGTCATCAACGTTTCACTTCTACGACATGTGGCTCGGGAAATTCCATGCCCCCTTGTGTTTCGTAGCCCATCTACACACCTTCGCGACCTTCTTTCACCTTCATGGGTTCCGCACCATGGAACCTCTACTTAATGATTCAATGATGAATTGACTGAGCCACTCCACCAAATTAACTCACCAGTTTTCCACTATGAATGCACGCACATATTCATCCATGGGCTTAATATTCACGAAGAAACATAAAAAAAAAAACATTTCTGATTTGAATATTCTATCAATTGCGAAAGTTCAAATCTCTTAATTGAATATTCTATCGAGCATCAAAGTTCAAATACCTACGAAACAAATAAATGGGATAGAATTCATAATTGATAGTGCATCTCAATTGAATAACCCCTTGGTCGACCTTGTAATGGGATATCAACGTTTAACACTTACAATAGAATAACACTAACATCCATTATACTTTCGAAACAATCACCAAAATTCTCTTTCCTTTTCACGTTACTGGTGCTCATGATGACTAGCATGGATTTTGATGTAGGGTGGTATGCATTTTCGCTGCAACAATTTCTAACTCTTCTTCTTTCTATTCTTCATTTGAAAATCTCTACACTCAAACCTCATATGCGAGGCCATAAAATCCTCTTCTGAGTTTTATCTATAAATGACTATGAGCATATCTCATAAATGAATTAATCCACCAAAGAAGTAGAGATAACAATGATTAGAGATTTGTAATAGTCTTTGCTTCGAACCTCAATTTGAATACAAACAAAATAATCATGCAAATTGCTAGCAATATTTTTTTTTTAATCAGAGGGAAAAATCCACTAGTTTTTATAGATGAACTAGTACAATTATCAAAATACATAATTTGGCAAACATAAAGTATCACAGTGGTCTACATATCCTATTTTCATCATCTACCCGTACCAAATGTATCGCAGGAGTGCCTCAATATGATTAGTATCCACAATCACAATACATAGTAACAAAAACACCCAGAGGTGTATCATCAACATAGTGAAACTTAGAAAACAAAATGAAATAAAACGTATAAAAAACAAAAAATTACAGTCCCTATCATGTTAACCACAGATGATTATCCTGCATGATAGTAATACCTCATTTTATCGCCATGGGAGAGGAATCAAACTTGTATATGATCAAGATATCTACCATCGCCCGGAATCCACTTTTTGACATAGAATCAACATTGCTAGCAAAATGTGGTGGCGGAGCTATACTTCACATTTCGGAAAACCATTATTATCATATTCAAATGGGACTTGGGAATGGCACCAATAACTTTGTTGAACTCTCCATGACATACTACCTCATCAAATTTTCTATAGGAAAAGATTGTCATAATCTGCAAATCTTCGATGATTCCAAAATTGTTTGTGACTGTATAAACAAAACCACAACTTGTCACACATTCACATTGGGACATATATTGGATGAAATTCATAGATGCGTCACACATTTTGAAAGTTTTGTTTGTCATCACATCTACAGGGAATGAAACACCGTCGCTGACCAACTTTCCAAAACGGCAGTGATCAGGCCACGCAACATCTGGTTGACACAAGAACAGCGGGGAGATGAATATTTCCAGTACTACCACTGACCATATATGGACCATGCAGAACAGGCTCAATAGGAGCTTGAACTTATGAAAATGAAGTCTCTCTTATTTTGTCTATTTTGAACTATGTATATACACAACAGTACATGTTTTTAGGAATACTCTCTGCATAGAGTATGTTTAATTTTGATGTCAATTATGCAGTACTATTTAAAAGGTTGTCTGCCTGCGTGGAGAACTTATTTTGGGATCTCAAAATTTTTAACTGGCACACAGCCACATCTTATGCATATGCATTTTGCATCTACAGCATGTAATTTTCCTATTAATGAAAATTACGATTTTTCCAAGGGGAAAAAACATTGTAAGCAATATCTTAAATGAAATCGTAAATGGGACCACAACTACCGACATTAATTCCTAACCAATTCGATTCAAAACTCCACTCTACAAACACATAGCATCCCATAGAAAAAAAAATTGATCAACAAGAAAAAAAAATGTTGTTCAATTGAGCATTAATTTTTAGCAATAATAAAAGAGCAGTTAGAAGAATTCTCACATTACTAATTAATCTATTAATTATAATGAGGATTAATAATAACAATTAAATAAAAATAATAATTGGTTAATATATATAATTATATATTAACATGATATAATTTTGAAAATAAAAATTAAATTCTTAACAACATAGAAAATTCTAGTATTAATAAAAATCAGAATAATCTAAATAAAATTTAAAATAAAACAAAATTAAATAAAATAAAATGGTTAAATTAAATTGTTACAAGTCGGCCAGTTCACTTTCCTAGACATTCTCATATTTATACCTAACATCTGCCTTCTTTTCTCCGCACAATTATCCTGATGATGAGTCTGGTTTTAGACTCGAAACGTCGATATAAAAAGATGAGCACTGTGGTAAATCCGAACTCTTCTCAAAAACCACCCCACAGTAATCTGCAATCCAAAATGTTGTTCAATTCAGTTTTGCATATTGCACCCAATATCCTCTGATACTCTATTGAGCACATGAAGAGCAAAGTTGAAGACTACCATGTAGTTCAATACAGACATTTCGTGGATAAAGATTATTTGTAGAAAGATGGATTAGGGAGTCGTGGTTCCCAAAACTTCTTGATTAATGTTCTAATATCCCCTCTCTTACTTTTATCATCTTAAAGCCCGTAGGAATATTTAAAAAGTTTTGCCTTGCAGGGCAGTAATGTAAATTCTCCAGTAGAATAAAATCTGATTGCTCGGAGATGGAAATTAAAATTGGCAATATAACAAGTCATCGAACCAAATGGTGAATTCAGTACTTTCATTTGCCCCAATTATTAATCCTTTTATATGGATAGATTTGGGCATTGTCCAAGGATAATCTAATTGCACATTAATCAAATGCATGTATATGCACCTGTTATAAAGGTGTTGTTGTGTAAACAAAACAAGTTACAACTTTTGATCCATGGTCCTGGCATCCAACGGAGCACACTATATGTTGCGAGAACTCGTCACCCAGTAATTACGCGAACAATGTGGTCCCAAAAGATAATTTCACATTCAATCATTTTTTCAAGCAAGTGGTCGTCATTCTCAAATTCTACTCTCAACCTTTATTTTGCCATCATGAGCATAACCACTCCAATAAAAAAAAAACAATTACTTCCAACATCCATCATTCCTTCATTAACTAACTCCTTGTGAGCATATACCACTAATAACTATGGGAATACATTTCGTTCCAAGATTATATCAAACAATTGTTATACATTATCCTTTATTTGGCCATCATGAGCATAACCACTCCAATAAAAGAACAATTCCTTCCAACGATCCATCATTCCTTCATTATCTTACTCCTTGTGAGCATATACCACTAATAACCATGGGAAGACCATTTGTTCCAATATTATATCAAACAATTGTTATACATTATCTCTCATTGTGTCGTCAACAAACATTTCATACCATCTTATAAACGTAATTTTAATTCAAGTTTTCATGTAACTAATAGAGACACCCATAACAGCATTAACAAAAAAATTATACCCTGTAAACATGATTTCAAATAAGATCTTCCTATAAACTAATGAGAAGCTTTCTCATCACCTTTGTATTCTGTCACTGCACAAATTATACCCTTTGTGGCTAAATTTCACTTAAAAACCATCAAATTCTAACCTATCATTTCCTTTAAACTCTCTTAGGTATCCTTTTCTGGTACTTGTTAGGGGATATTCCTACTATTCCCACCATCATGACTTTCGTCAAACAAATGGTGGGTAACTTGTTACCAGAAAAAAATTTCCTCATTTTGCTCTAAATCTAGCCCAATCAAGCATAGTGTTGTAAATTGAGCTTTGATACCATCTTGTAACATCATTGGCCACCTGTTAGACAACTCTTCATAACCATAACTTGAATTACAATAATAAATTCACCAATATTCTTGTTGAAGCACATAATTTATGATATCCATTTTCAAACCCTAGCTCGCGGCTAGAGCCCACCTGTAGCTCTACGCAAATTCACACTATAATCATGTCATATGGGTATTAGCACTAGCATTGAATTAATTAAAAACAAACAAATTGTAAAATGACATATAATTATAATTCACAGTGGAATCAGCCGATGATAACAATATTTAAGTGTATTCACACAAAACTTGAACTAGGGTTTACTAAAAATATTCACATAAACTTGATACCTCACATTCTACCCAGTAAATATGATATATACCCAAATAAGGGTTTATCAACGGAACATATAAATATGTAAAAAATATGCACAAAGGCATAAATACATGTAAATGCTCAGAAACCCGAAAATAGGGTTTTTACATAGATCATTAATCCACATGGAACATAAATGGAACACTTATCTGTATAAAAATAGTGACTAGCTACAGGCTCTGCACGTTCTACGCATCCATAAACCTTGTGGTTTGTTAATATCAACCACAGGTTACTCCTAAGCCGAGATTGCAACTCTATAGGAAACAATACACAAAAAACATCCATACATACACATCTAAGGCACAAATGCAATAACCACGACTCCAACCACTGCACTCTAGTTCCTTGACCTTGCACCCAAGTGGCACACCCTTCTCTAGGAACTACTAGTCCCTCGACGATTCCCAACTTCCAGGGTGCCTTATGGTCATCTAGGAACTTCTTAGCATAGGGATCCAGGAGCTCGTGTTGTTTCCGAGGCTTCTATGCACCCTCCAGGCCATAAAATACTTAAACAAATCCTGACTGGTTCAGAACCCAAGCTCAAGGTTCACCAACTAGTTACTAAGAACTAAATTCTAGAACCGTATCCATACAAGGATGATAATAACAATGATAATGATCATAATAATAATGATGATAATCACCCTTATCCAAATATGCATCCTTCATATAAGCATGGATTTCTCTACCATGTTGCACTCTTGAAGCCAGTTAGGCTTCAGGTGCCTTTTTCTCCTAACATCTATCATCGAACACCATGTTTCCTGTCACCATGTAGTTTCTCTACCCTGGGAACTCTTTTACTATGGAATGGGCTCTAGAACTAGTCTATTTTATTATTAATAAATGTTGAATTACATCTTAATTACAAATCCAAGCTCTCCGACCTCACTACCTTTAAAGGCATATATATATTCGAGCACTTTGTCCTCAAAATATATTTAGCATATTTACATTGCACATGGGCCACATAATATAACTCAACTTACCAACCTATAGTCACATACATTTGACTCATCAACCTACATACCAATTTACATATACTTACATCATCTTACATGAGTAGGGGTATTATACAACTCATCCTCCTCTAAGACTTCATGTTGCACCTTCCTACTTGAAGTGTCCACTTTTTTACTAAACTTTCTTGGTTGGTACTCAATCTTCATGTCAAATTCCAGCAAAAAGTATTTTCTCTATCACTACTTATGCGATAAATTCAATTGGGTGGAAAAGACACGTGTTGCCAAATTGTTCGTCTTTATAACGAATAATTTCCCCAATAGGTAGTGCTTCCATGCTTGTAGGCAATGTACAATCATCTCTTTCTCATGGATGAGGTACCTCCATTGATGATCTTGTGGCATTTTTCTCTCATGGGCCATTGGATGAACTTTTAATGACAAAACTTGTCCAATGAAAAAATCGAAGGCATCTACTTGCACTTTAAACAACTGCTCAAAGTTTGTCGACTTCGACATTGAAACAAGTATATCTTTATTTCATACAATGTTGCTTCACATTTCTTCATCCAATCATGTGGTTCGTTCTTCTTCAAGAAGTCACTAAGTGGTGTTAAAATATTAATAGTAACATTTAACAAATATTTGGTAATAGTTAACCAAATCAAAGAAACTATTTACCTAATGCGTTGTGTTTAGTTTCTCCAAATATTTAATTCCTTGATCTTTGTAGGATCCATGTGGATGCATCCTTATTCAATTAAATTACTCAAGAATAGAATATCAATTTTCCCAACTACACACTTGGACTTCATCAAGTAAAACTAATTCTACTTCAGTGCCTCAAAGACTTTTACCAAATGCCTCTTACTGTTATCCACATTCTCATGGAACACCACATCGTTATTTAGGTATACAACCAATGACTTTTCCAGGAACAATTTTAACACATTGTTCATCAAGGTGCAAAAGGTAAATGGAGCATCGCACAATCAAGAAGGCATAACAAAAATTCAAACTTATCATACTTTGTCACACAGGTTGTCTTTGTCTCATCTCTTTCTACATTATTCACTTGGTGGTATCCATACCTTAAGTTCAACTTTGAGAAAACCTTGGCTTTAGCCAACATGATAAAAACACTTGGTAGTATCCATATCTTAAGTTAACCTTTGAGAAAACCTTAGCTTTAGCCAACATGTTAAGAACAATCTGCTACCAAATGTAAGGAATGCTACTTTTTGATGGTTTGCTTGTTTAATGCATGATAGTCTAAGCACATCTTTAATTCAAGTGTGTCCTTTCACTAGCACACCTATGGGTACCTAGAAGGTCTAATTTGTTGAGAAGTGTGTTAAGAAAGTCTCAATTTGACTTTTCCTTGGTCAAATTGAGAAAATTCGAGTTTCCACATCAATAGACAACTTGGAGGCAATTAACTTGTGTGACATGGCTCTTGTCACAAAGTTAGCTCAGTAAATTCGAGTTAGGGGGCTTCGATTTTAGTTAAGAACGTGTGATTGCTAAATTTTAGTAATCCAGTTCAGTGATTTCCAGTTGTGTTAACTTAAACTAGTTCTAACAGTTAATGGAACTAGTGGAAGGTTAGTTGTGCAGTGGGACAATAGTCTAACTCAGTGATCATCTGGTTAATTGATCAAGCAACTCAAAATAGCTAGTGCATGCAAGGAATTCGAGTTCCTCGGCTGTGGTGGAGATTCCAAGGTAGTGTAACATGCAGTGGTAAACTAGTTTGAGTGTACAGGTGTTGCATGCAATTAGATGATCAATCCTTGGGAATTGAGCAATCAAATGGAGGAAAATTCCAAAAAAAATAGGGTCTAATTCCTCAGGATTTGCACAAGGTAATAGGGGTTCAAGTAGAGGAATAAATTGACTAAGTTTGGTTCAAAGCTTCTCATTGAGCATAGAGATAGGCTATTCACTTGCAAGGTGTGCTCAGAGTGTGCAAGCAATTGTAATAAATTCTATATTCATCTGATCAATGAAAAGAGGCTTGAGGGTTTTTTCCCAATTGGGTTCCCTTAGAAAAATACTATTCATGTGTGATTTTTCTTATTGCACTTTCGTGAATGTTGTTCTAAATTTGAATTAAATTCCACAGATCAATAGAGTAAAATTGTGTCTCTTGCTTTTCGATTAAACTACTTGAGAAGTTGAAATTTTATCACCATATTTCTACATGGTATTAGAGATGAATTCACATTAGAACATGAATTTTGAAGTTGTTTCTCAGGAGGTTTGAATTTACAACTTCAGTGTAGTAGGATCTCTTCAAATTAGGGAGAATGACCTTCAATAGACTAAAATTAGAGTATGCCTTGGAAGGTAGCTCAGATTTAATTGCATGGAAGGATCGCATGGAGGTGATGTTTGATGACAACAGATTGTTGGAATATATCAAGACAGATATTACAAAACTAGGATCATTTGATGCCCATAACCTATCCCAATGGAAGAAATATGTAGCCAAGGTGAGGAGAATAATCTTAGAGGGAGTGTGAGACCATGTTGTCTCAAATCTCCATGGGAAAGAAACTCCTTTCGCAATGTGGAAGGCACTGAAAGAGCTATTCAAGAATAGCATTGACCATAGAAAACTAGCCCTCAAAGACAAACTTTAAAATATCAAGATGTGAAAGAATGACATTATTCCTCGGTATCTCACTAGATTTACACGTTTAGGATGAGCTTGGAGGGGTTGGTGTGAATGGTGCAGAAGATGACCTGGTGAGACTAGCTCTTCTAGGGCTTCCCAAAAGATGGCATAGCTACGAGGACTCGGTGAATGGGGTGGAGAAATTAGCGAATTGGGAACTCTTGTGGTACAATTTGGTATAAGAAGAGATCGGGTGGCATACTAGAGATGGAACTTCATCCAAGAGAGAGGTTGAAGAAAAAATTTCATTGGTTGGAAAGGGAAAGAAGGGAAAAAGGGAAGAAATCTCAAACCAAACTAGAATCCAGCCAAGGGGGCAAGAAGAAAGACTTGTCCAAAATAAAATGCTTTAATTTTCAAGAATTCGGGCACTATGCTACTAAGTTTCCACATAAAAATTCTAACAAGAAGAACTCAGGAGGAGAAGCACGTGAAGCATTTGCTTCATAGTTTGAACTGAACTTCACCCTTATTGCATGCATGGCTAGCATCGTGATGGGGAGGGAGTGTGTGGTACTTGGACTCAAGTGTCTCGTTCCACGTGACAGAGTGTAGATAGTTTTTCAGTGCCCTGGAGGAGGATGCATATTGAGCTTGGGGATGACGTAAGGTACAATTTTACCAAGATCGGTACAATAACCTTTAAGAGGGATTCGGGTTCCCCTCTTCACCTCAAAGATTTCATGTTTGTTCTAGGCCTAAAGAAGAATCTCATCTCTGTAGCAGTTTTGGAAGACCATGGTTCTGATTTGATCTTCAACAAAGGTAAAGCATTCCTGAGACACATACCCATTGGACAAGTGAAGCAGATCAGGGTTCGTGTGAAGGACCTGTATAAACTTGATGTGGAAGAATATGCTGCATTAAGTAGTAAGGTAGAGAAAAACATAGTTACCGATCAAACGAGAAATCAACTAGTACCCATTTTTTTTGAGGTAGCAAAAAATCACCCGATTTTGAAAAGTGGTGATGCAGAATACACCCCTTTTTTTAGCATATTTTTGACACTTTAAATTTTCTTATGTATCAAGTATGAACATTTTTTAAAAAACATTAGTGATTTTCATCTTGATTTTTTGATGCAGCATCAATACATTTTTTAAAGAGTTTATTTTTGATACTTTAACTTTTTTAATGGATGAAGTATGAACACTTTTTTTAAATGTTAGTGATTTTCATCTTGATTTTGAAAAGTGTTAACGTAGCATCAACTTTATTTGTTTAGAGGGCTTATTTTTTACACTTTAAGTTTTCTAATGTATTAAGTGTGGATTTTTTTAAATGTGTGTCATTTTCATGTT
>APFE030641942.1:165646-178206 GCA_000404065.3 Pinus taeda | reverse complement strand
TTTTGTGTTTTTTTATCAATATTAAAATTGTAGTTTTCTTTTGTATTTTTTTGTGTTTTTTTTTATTGTTTTTTTTCAATATTTGAATTTTTGTTTTCTTTTGTATTTTTCATTTTTATTTCTTTATACATTTATTTTTTATTTTGGTTTTTATTTTTTTATTTTTTTCTACAAGGTCTGTGTTGATGCTCATTTAGCAACCCAATCCCATTATGGGAAATTTGATAATCGGTTTTAAAATTTTCGTTATAATGAATCGAGTCTGCCCCCACAATGTATCAATTTCATGGTTGGTCTTTAAGTTTTCACTATAACAGGTCGAGTTCACCTACATCGCGTGTCAATTTCATAGTTGATTTTTAATTTTTTGTTGTAATGTATCAAGTTGCCTTAGGCTAAGATTTTAAAATCGCTATATATTTAGCATTTAAAGAATAAATTACTCTTGAGTGTTCATTTTTAAAGTTTTTTGTCATAAAAATTTTCTATAATGTCACGTTTGAAATATTTTGAAAACTTGAGATTTTTTTGTAGTCATAATCTTTGGTTTTAATTGCGTGGTTGAAAAATTGTCAAGATTTTAATGTTTTTCTAGGTCATGATATTTTATCTTTAATGCTATGGTTGAAGTCAATTACAATTTCAGGGTTTTTTAGAGTCAAGATATTTTATCTTTAACAACATGGATGGAAATTGTTGGAATTATCAGGATTTGAGATATGATATTTTATCTTTAGCATCATATCTAAAAATTGTTAGAATTTTACAATTTTTCGAAGTCTAGATATTTTATCTTTAATTCCATTGCTAAAAAATGTCAAAATTGTGACCCGATTTTTCTTTTGTTATTCCAGAATAAAAACTTTTTTTAAGGATGTTTTTTCATCCATTTTTCAAAACAAAAATGGTTTTTACTTCTATTTTAAAAAAATGTTGAAAATTTCCCCTAAAAAAACATCATTCTGGCATAAACGATTTTCATTTTTGGGTTGTTTTTTTCATGTTTTTTGGGGGTTTTTGGGCTAGAGTACCATTTTGACATAATAGTTCCCGTTTGATCGGTAACTATGTTGAAAGTGCAGAGCCGAGATGTCAGTGAAATTTGGCACAAGAGATTGGGCCATTAGCATCATGGCGCTTTAAAAATTATGCAACAAATAACCACTTGCCTCCCTAAAGGAGCACTTGAGTAGAGAGATGTATGCAAGGGTTGTACCCTGGGGAAGTATGCCCCCTCTAGTGTTTGTGGACCTTTCTTGATAGCCTCCACTACCATACATAAATATTTTGTTATTTTTATTGATGATTTCTCAAGGAAGTGTTGGATCTTCTTCATGTGGAAGAAGGATGAGACATTCTCAAAGTTTGTAGAATTCAAGGCACTAGTTGAGAAAGAGACCAACAAGAAGGTGAAGGCTCTTAGGAGCAAAAATGGAGGTGATTATGTTTTGAATGACTTCAAGGATTTCTGTGTGAAAGAAGACACTCAAAGAGAGCTGAAAAAACCCCATAACCCACAACAAAATGGGGTAGTTGAGAGGAAGAACCAAAGCATTGTGGGAGCTGAAAGAGTTATGCTACATGAAAAGAGCCTGCCACTGCATTTGTGGGGAAAGGCATGTAACACAAAAGTCTACTTGCAGAACCAGAGTCCTTATCATATTCTTGGTATGATTAAACCGGAGGAGGATTTCTCAGGGAGAAAGTTTGATGTGTCTCACTTCGGGATATTTAGAGCCTCTTTTACTCCCATGTCTCCAAAGATTCGAGGAAAAAACTTGAGACGACAACAGAGTTGTGATTTTTTGTGGGTTACATTGAAACTCCACATAATTACCATGTGTACTTACCTTCCCTCATAATGATAGTTGTGCGAAGGGATGTAAAGTTTGATGAGGAGAAAGTGATGTGGTGCTCTCTTGAGAGGGAGCTTCAGATCCCACTAGAAGAGGGGCTTTTAGCTCCAAAGCAAGAACCTCAAGAGGAGCCTCAGGAAGTTGTGGAGAAGCCAGAAATTGAGGAGTAGAGAGGAGCTAGAGTGGTGACATCCACTCAAGCAGAACCATCTAGAGAAGGCAGAAAAAGAACCAGGGAAGTTGATATATTGGTGTTGGATGCGAGGGAGAATATGAGAGCTCCTTCAAATCTGTGTAGGAAAAGGACATCACCTAGGAGGTACACTAGCTACATGGCTCTAATGACTGAGCTTGTAGAGATTGCACCATACTCTTTTGAGGAAGTAGTTGAGAAACTAGTTTGAGTTGATTCCATAGTGGAAGAATATAAATCCATCATGAAGAACAGTGTTTAGGAAGTGGTGCCAAGACTAGCAGATAAATCAGTTGTGGATTCAAGATGGGTCTTCAAGGTTAAGCATGCAACAGACAGAATCTTAGAGAAGTATAAGGCCATATTTGTTGCCAGAGGATTCTCTCAAGTTGAGGGAATAGACTATGAGGAAACATTTGCTCCTGTAGCAAGGTATTCATCCATTAGATCAATTCTTGCACTGGCTATGCAGATGGGATAAAATATCCACCCAATGGATGTAAAAACAATATTTCTTAATGGTGTTATTGAGGAGGAATTCTACATCGAGAAACAAAAAGGTTTTAAGACATTTTGTTAGAAGTCTCATGTGTGCAGGCTCAGGTGAGCATTGTTGGTCTCAAACAGGCACCTCGAGCTTGATACATTATGATAGACAGTTATCTCACTGGATTCGGTACGCCAAAGGTGAAGTGGATGCTAACCTCTATAATATTTTGGTAGAAGGTAAAATTCTTATCATTGTTCTATATGTTGATGATTTAATATTAACAGGTGATGAGAAATTAATCAGCTCTTGTAAGGAGGACATTGCAAGGGAACTTGAGAAGAAGGACATGGGTCTCATGCACTACTTCCTTAGGCTGGAAGTATGGCAAGGAGATGGGTAATTATTTGTGTCTCAAGGAAATATTGCCAATGAGATACTGCAGAGATTTCACATGGAGAGTTGTAATCCCACGAAGACACCTATAGCAACCATCTGGAGGAAGGATAATGCCACTTCAAGTGAAGAGGTGGATGCTACCATTTATCAGAAACTAGTGGGTTCATTGATGTATCTTGCATACACATGACCAAATATGTGCTATGCAGTCAACCAACTGAGACAAGCTATGGTTATGCCAACCAAATTTTATTGGAAGGCAACTAAGCATGCTTTTAGTATTGTTGAAGCCCCAAAAATCGGGTCTACAACAAGGAGGGTACCCACCCAGTCCGGACCTTGGTTAGCAGCTCTTTTTCCATTTGGTATAGTGGGTCCGACTGGGGATATGACACCAGTTTCCCAATCTATGTGTGTGTGTGTTGAGAATTGATATTTCCTTTCTAATAATTCTAAGTAAAATGCTTTTATTCTAAATCTAATGTAATTGTAATCTAATGAACAAAAATATCTAATTCTAAAACTAACCCAGGATTTAATCTTTCAGTTATGCGATCTAAAATGATTTCAAATGGCAATTGGTAATAAAGATCATTCAATTGCTATGAGAAAAGAATTCAATAAAGATAAACCATTTCGCATAAAAAGTTAGACAAAACAATTGTGGACAACATATCGCATAATAAGTTACACATATATTAAGCATAAACAAATAGTTATCACTGTACAAAAGTGCCAAATGATAACTCAAGCATTCAAATGTTAATATATAAATAACTGAACATGAATATCACCTTAACACATAGGTAGAAATAGTTAAGAGATAAAAGTACCATTTATAACTAGTTCTACTCATGAGCTTCAGCAATAATGATTTATCTATTCTTAATCCAACATCTACTGAGAGTACAAAAGTGCAACATCAGTAGTAGATATTAAACGCAAATATCAATAAATCTCGTTCCATTCACTCATCAAAACCTCCTCGGAGGGTGCAAAATTTCATGTTCTAAGGACAAGTTTTTGACAAATTTCAGGACCCTTCTCTAAATGCATGAGAAGGGTTTAAATACTACTAGCTAAATCTAAAAATAATTTATTACAAAAATGTAGGATGTGGTTTAAATGACCGTCCTCATTTCAGGAAAAAATAAAGAAAAATAAAAACTAAAACTGAATCTAAAACTAAAACCGACAACTAATTATCTATGTATTTGTTCCTTGTAGTCGCAAGTGTTCAACATTTTCTTGAGGAGAATTGGTTGGATGACTTCCGACTTTAGTTGTCCTACGAAAATGGAATCAGCAAGTGCTGGCGCCATCTTCTCTACAGAATTAATGATACATTTGAGAATCACGCACTGGCTGTGTGGTTTTACCAAGTATGTCCAGTAATAATCCCAATTCAACTTGGTTAACCTTTTAATGGACTCTACTCGTTCTTGAGCCTTTTGTCTCCAGCTTGTCTGTAGATGCTGTACATTTGGTAAATATTTACATACCACTTGAGGATATCCCTGATAAATACCACTGGTTTTAGAGTTCAAGTTTTGCTTTTCGCTTTTAGCACTTTTTCCTACAAATTTCCAACCTTACAGGCGACTGAGCGATTAGAGGCTTTCCTTCTCGAGGGGTTTTTCCTGGTGATGCATGGCGTTAATCGCGCATCAGAAACTGCCTCCATTTCTCGATCCGAGCTTCCTTGGTGCAATTTTCTCCTCTTGCGCGCTTTTTGTTAAAGGATATAAAGCTTAAATTTTGTGAAAATAACGACTCTGTGAGTTCTTGGTTCTGAGCTTTAAATTCTCTATTCGTGATATCAACATTATCTAGTACCTATTTGACCATGTCCGTGTATGGAAGAATTTTGGGCCTCGCCACTATCCGGTGCAAGAACGAACATGCTAGTTCTATAATAGATGCCTCAGAAGACTCGTCTGAGCCTGCAGTAGTTGTAACCTCCATTATTCTGGGATTTTCTTCCTCGAGTAGGTTTTACATGCTTTCCCAAGTAGTAATACTAGCATCTTTGTTACAAGTGGTGTCTGTGTACAAGGGAGTCATCTCTTTATCTTCAGAACTCGGAGCTTTACCCTTCTTTCCCATAATATCCTGAACACTGCTATGTATACTTCTCTTCTCTTCGCTCCTGTAGTTTACAAATGAGGCAAGAGTAATGATAAGAAAAAGGTGACGAGAAAGCTTTAAATGCCAAAAACATATAAAATATATCAGCTCACGTGAAATGGCTCTTCGATCAGATGAAAACCATATTTCATTAATGATTGCAAACTAAATAATTAATTAACATTAACGCTTATAACTGGGCATCAGCTTATGGAAAAATCTTTTTCGAACAATGAGGCTTGTAGATCTGTGATAAGGCGATTTTGCAATTTGCTTCAGAATATCGCAGATCGCAGATCACAATATCGCGGAATCGCAATATCGCAATATCGCTACTCTGTTGCGTGTGGAAATCATCCATTAACATGTTTTCTGCGAAATGTGATTTGCGAGAATCGCCATCGCATATCGGCAGTTTGAGGCATTTCACCTTAAGTGATATTTGAGGCATGCGATGCAATGAGTGTCTTTTAGTGTGTGATTTCGCATCGCGATTTTGCAACCTTAGAATTCCGCTTGTAGGAAGGCATCCATTAACGTGTTTTCTGCGATGCGACACTTTTTATTGAGAGAGTGGTTTTATTCGAACTTTATCATAAAACTTAAGTCTTTTTTAGATTTTTCGGGTATTCTCCTAAGTTTATGATAGTAAGTTTTCTTCAAAAAGGGAATACAAGCACTAATTTATTTTTTTAATTTTTTGAATAAGGGTCCCCACTTATTTAGTATTAGTAATAAAACTAAATAAGAAGGGGGATTGTTGCTAGCCACAACAATTGGAGATTCACTTGGAAGAACCAGTTATCTCTGCTTTTCTTTTGAATTTTCTAAACTTCCAAAACAGAAAATTTTCTAGAAAATCAAACTTTATTATGGAAAGATAAAGTACTCATGCTTTTAGCTGTCTATGATAGTTTGTTTCTTCTATGTTAACTTTGGTTATTTACTCCCTAAAGCTGGTCATTGTATCTACATCAGTCACTACTTGGTATATAAAGATAAAAACAAAGGCTTATCTGTAAATCAGTTTTAAATATGCTCATTTGTCGTAGGTAGAGCCTCTGCTGCCAGCAAGCGTTTATAGCCTCGATAGGGTTACCCGTTACCTAGCAATGATCCTTTATCCCACTTAGAGAAATATACGATTTTCAAAGAGAAATCCATATCCACACTTATTGCTTTTATCTTCTTCTAATCCTTAAATAACAATGCCTTGGTTTGGTAGCCATATTATGACAATGCCACTCATTTGATTTATAACTTTGCTGAACAAGTTGGCTTGTGATGAGACCCCTTGTCTTTTGATTACAACAATCTCGAGTCATTGCCCTGTTATGGTATGCAGCTTTGGCAAAGTCAACAAACTATAATATCTATGACCATGATAAGTCAGCTTGTGATGAGACCTCTTATTCTTTAAGTTAAAGTGTATCGTTGGATTATTCCTTGAAGCTCATAATTCCCTAGGTGGGGAGGAAGTAGTTGTTTCCTTAAGAATAGCTCTAGACGACAATGGTAGAGTTTTTGGAAAGAGCTTTTCTATAGAGAATCTTCATTTTGTTATTGATACTTTTCATTTGACTGATATAAAACAAATTCCCACTAAAGGTTGCTTTTTATCAAAATTTACAAGGTTGAAACTAGTATCATTTTCAGGCTTATAGCCTTTGACTGCATCTTTCAATAATAATGACCAATTTTCTAAAACAATTCTATTTATACAAGCGAAAAAACAAAATTTAAAAGAAATACTTGTCTTTTTCGTGAATTCCAAATGTAACCATTTACAACTGGTTTTATTATGAAAATAAAGGAAAAACTAATCTATAAAAATAGAAGAATGATCTCCTATGGAAAATATTTTTTTAGGATCTGCCCATTAACAGGTAAAGATTCTCTTTTTCCTGTTAAATCCTGTAACATAAAAGTAGATGGACCTATGATTTCTGCAATTTGGAAAGGGCCAAGCCACATTCGTTGAAATTTCATATGTTTTCCCTTTTCCTCATGAGCCTTGTCTCATTTTAAAACTAAATCTCCAATCTGAAAGTCTTTTCTGGTTATCATGTTTGAATCAAAAGAAGCTTTTACTAATGCTTGGTGATAAGCATGAGTTATTTTAGCCTGTTCACGTTGCTCTTCTAGTTTAAGGATTTGCAGTTGCCTTAGTTGTAAGGAAGAGGTTGGTGTTTCATCAATATCTTGAACTAAGGCCAAAGAGGGAATTGCTAGATGAGTTGGAAGGACCACTTCTTTCCTGTAAACTAAATTAAAGGGAGAAGTGCCAATGGAGACTTTTGCGTTATTTGGTCTGCCCATAGAGCATATATTAAAGATTTGTGCCAATTCTTATGAGTCTGATCAATGGTTCGCTTAATGATTCTGATTAAGTTTTTATTCATTGATTCAACTAAACCATTTCCCTGTGGGTAATAATTGGCAGAGTATTTAAGCTTAAAACCTCTTTTGAGTGCAAATTCAGTCATAGCATTGCCAGAGAAATACGATACATTATCAAACATTAAAGCAGAGGGTAAACCAAACTTGGTGATCATGAACTGATCTATGAAATCAATGATGTGTTCAACATTGGCTATCTTGAGAGGAACTGATTCTACCCATTTAGTAAAATAATCTATAGCTGTAAGGATATACCTATGTTGTTTAGAAGAGTGAGGAACGATCTCACCTATTATATCCAATCCCCATTGATCAAAACACTGCTCAATGTTGACTGGTTCTAAAGGCAACGATGGTTTCTTTTGTCTCCCAGCAGCAGTTTGACAAACTTGACATTTCCTTACGTAGCTATGTGCATCTTTGAATAGTGTAGGCCAATAATAGCCTGTGCGCAGGATTTTATGTGTTGTAGCATCTCCAGCATAATGTCCACTTGCTGGTCCATCGTGGAGTTCCTGCAACACCTTTTCAGCTTCAGATTTCTCAAGACATTGAAGGAGAACAAAATCATAATTCATCCTAAAAATTACATCGTTCACCAGCTGATATTGCTTAGCCTTCAACCTTAGAGCTCTTTTCTTTGTATAATCGAGGTTTGAAGGAGCATATATGTTCTTTAGATAAAATATGATATCAGCGTATAATGATTCAATATCGTTTAGGCTTACCTCATACATTTGTATTTATGTAGATGGTATTTCGGAAATAAGCGATGCTCCAACTAGCATTTTGCAAAGCCTTGACCTTTTACAATATTTGCTGGTTTAATTTCAACGCCGTATTCTTGTAAGGAAGTAACCCAATTGGCTCTTTTCTCACCCACGTCTTTCTTTACCAAGAGATTTCTTACCGCTAGAAACGGTACTATGATTTTTGTATGGATTTTAAGCAGGAAGGTTCTGAAATATTTAATCACTTTGAAAACAGCATACGCTTGTTTCTCGACCTCTGAATAATTTAATTCAACCCCTTGTAGATTTGAACTAAAAAATCCAATTGGGGCTTCTGCCCTGTCTTGATTTGCTTGAGTGAGTATCGCAGCATATGATCTGTCAGAGGCAAATGTATATAAAATGAAAGGATCGGAAAAATTTAGAGTTGCTAAAGATGGAGCGTTAACAATTGCTTGTTTAATCAAATTGAATGCTTCATATTCGTCTTGGCCCCATTTGAAGATTGAATTCTTTTTTATCATTGCTTGTAAGGGAGATACGATTCTTGAAAAATCTAGAACAAATCTCTTTACAAAATTAATCTGGCCAAAGAAGGATTGCATAGCTTTCTTGTTGTGAGGCAAGGGTATTTCAGAAATCTCCTTGATTCTATCGAGATCAATATGGATTCCAGATTTTGACACTATAAATCCAAGAAGTTTTCCTTCGCTTAATGCAAAAAAGGACTTTTTTGGGTTAAGTGAAATTCCATACCTTTGGCAACGTTGGAAGTTCTGTTTTAAGTCTCTGAGATGATTTCCTCGTTTTTTGGAATATACAATTATATCATCCAAGTAGATTACTACCGATTTGTTTACTAATCCCTTAAATGGATGTCCATGGCCCTTTGAAAAGTGGCGCCAGCATTGATCATACTAAAAGGCATCTTTTGATATGCATAAGTACCCCATTTGGTTCTGAACTTGGTTTTTTAATTGATCATCGGGATGGACCAAAACTTGGTTGTAGCAGGAGAAACCATCCAAAAAGGACATTAATTCTGATCCTGCAATTCCTTGCAATATTTGCTCCATGGGAGGCAAAGGAAAATTATCATTTTGGTAGGCTTTGTTAAGATTTCGAAAGTCAATGCAAATTCTAATGTCTCTGTTCTTCTTTCTTACGGGAACCATATTGGAAACCCATTTAGAATGTCGGACAGGAAAAATGATTTTGGCTTTAAATAATTATTGAGCTTGGATTTGATCTAGTTTTCTAGATTAGGATGGATCTTTCTCAGCTTTTGCTAGACAGGTTTTTCATCGTTTATCATTGGGATGGTATGCTGAATGATAGAAGTGTCGTAAGTCTTATGTTCATCGTAATTCCAGGCAAAGACACTTTTGTATTGTTTCAAGAGACGAACATACACTAATCTTTCTTCAGGGGCTAGGCCAAGACCTAGGTTGATATTTTGTGGCTTGGTATCAAATCCTAGATTTACTAATTCATAGTTCAGAGTTGAACTTTGAAGTTTTGAATTGGTAGATCTTTTGAATCGATTTTTCAAATCATATAGGTCTTCTAATTTGACTACTGATTTTGGCATAGCATTATTAATGCTATCTTGTTGCAATTGTTTGTCATGTTGGTCCTCATCTATTATCTTATTAGTGTAAGATCCCTTTGATGTGAGGAATCTTACAATATCAAGATCATCGTTGAAAATTATCCAATTGGTAATGTTATTAAGAATTGAAGGTCTAAACATTAATTCGATTGAAAAACTATCGGGGCTATAGTCTTATGAGGGAATGAGCTTGGAAGCTACGTTTTCCAAGAGGTCGGCACTAGCATTCTGGAGTCTGGGAATTGATGAAATATTGAATGCTATAAAATGTGTAGTCAAATCTTGTACTAAAGATTGATAATGCTTTAAATGACCTAATAAACAATGTATAGTATTTCGTACCTATCTGATAACAATTTCAGAATCTCCAAAAACTTGTAGATATTTGATATCTAATCCGATTGCTTTATATAATCCTTGGACTAGAGCCTCATATTCTGCAGTATTATTGGTGCAATCAAACTCGAGTCTGCAAGTTAGCATCGTTTTGTTTCCCTCTGGACTGATTAATATGCATCCTACTCCTGCTCCTTCGTGAGACTTAGAACTGTCAAAAAATAACTTCCAAAATAAAGATTTATTTACAGGACTATCTACGAAACTAATACATTTAGAACTATCTGTTTGAGAAAAATTTTCTACTTGAGATAAAACAGAATGTTCTAAGTAAGGTGAAGTATGAGCATTAAAATTTCCTAAGAAAGAATCAACAAAATAGTTGCCAATTATATTGTTGTTGTATGCTACAGGTTCATTTTCTCCTTCCAATTCTGTTACTATGAACTTCTGATGTCTTTCTTGCTCAACATTTATCTGATTTGGTTTACCATTGTAAGGAAGCCACATCTGTGACTAATCAGGTGCAAAGTATCCATGAAGCTTTTCAGACCAATCTCTGCTAAGAATTAAGCCATAAAATTCTGGAATATCTGCAACTAAAATGTCGATAACTTGACATACCTTTGGATTAGATGACAACCTTAAGGTAACCTGATTTAGTTCACCGATCACTTCAACCTGGGACTGGTCCAGCTGAACTATGCGCACAACATATTTTTGAGGTTGAACATTCAACTTTGCACATATTGATTTTGGTAAGATATTAGATGAAGCTCCTGAATCCACTAAACAATTATGCAAATTTTTGTTGAAAAATTCATAAGTAAGAAGAAATGGGGGAGTATGAGATCTTGACCTTCCTCCAATTAAAGCGATAACGTTTGGATCAACTTTATTAGTCACATTAGTTGGACGTCTTCCCATCTCATGGGAAGCTTGAGAGATTACAACAGCGGGCAGAGGTGCAACTAGTACTGCATGTAACTCTCTTAAAAGTACCTTTTGATGTTGTTTTAACTTGCTCAATTCATAAAAATTGATGTTAGCCCTAGTCTTCTTCATATCTTCTATGATATTATACTCCATTTCATCCGAAACAATCAATGTTTTAGATGGAGTTGGTGAATCTGTTTAGACTGGGCTTGTTTGAGTCGCTTTGGGTGTCGTTTTCTTGGTTGCGACTTTATCCTTAGGCATTGAGCTTGCACTCTTTGGCTTAGGAGTAGGTTGAGGAGGATCGAGTTGATTTCTACTTCAAGTACTAACCGACAATGCCTCTTGATCCTCTTCATCTGGGAGGATGAAATCCCACATACCTTGTACTTCTACAACTTCTTCTTCATTGGTAGGTCCTTTGGTAGCAATTCCTCTTCTTCTTCTTCTGATTCAGCATTGGTAATAGCATTAGGAGGCTTTGAATTAGTTGAAGGATTTATTCTATAAGGCTTGTACAGATTTTTAGAAGAAGTCTCTACTACTACTTTCTTAATGTCAACCATTTCGTTAGAAATGGTTTTCAAGACTTTCTGCAATCCTTCTAAATCAAATGGGTCTTTCGATTGTTTTTTTTTGGATCTTCCTTAAAAGTAACCTTCTTAGATTTTCATTCATCAACAACATTTTTATTTTCTAAGGCTATGATACATTTCTCTACCGATATTTCTTCCTTCATATTGTCAGCTAAAGTTGTTTTGTTAGCCCTATCGACAAAGGTTGTTATGTTCGATGGTAGAGCAGATATATACCATTCACTTCGAACTTCTTCACTAGGCTTGGAAGCGGTAGGGATTTTGTTCAACAGTTTATTGAAATGTGAGTTAAAATCTTTGATAGGTTCCTTTGACTCAATCCTAAGGCTAGACAGGTCATTTATCAGTGTTGTAGTAGACCTGTCATCACCGAACTTAGTCAAGAATTGTTCTTGGAAAATATCCCAACTAGTGATAGATCCAAATGGTAATGAGAAATACCATGATCCGACTGCTCCTTGCAAAGTGTAAGGAAAGAGTCGGATGATAACGTCTTCATTAGTAACCCCATTGAGATTTATAGATAACATAAAGTTGTTTATATGTTCTTCCGCTAGTATGTCTACTTTAGGATTAAACTTCAGCGGCCATTTTTCAAGATCGACCAGTATTTCACTCAAGGGCGCAGGCATTAAGACTGCCCGTAGGTTATTCCATTATGATTGGGCCATCGTTGAACTACTAATAGAGGAAAGCACAAAAGATGATCCCTGCAGTTGGGAAGATGAGGATATTATGGTTCCAGATGATTGAGAAGGAGATGTGGAAGTTCTAGTGGACTGGTGGATAATAAATTGAAGTGAAGGGGTGGATGGTTGACTTCGCGGTGGAGAGGTTGAGATGGATGATGATGATGAAAGAGTCTCGCTATCAGACCCTTTAGGTGT
>APFE030641942.1:117304-153786 GCA_000404065.3 Pinus taeda | reverse complement strand
ATAAATAGAAATAAAAGAAGAAAATTATCAAAAAAAAGGAAATAAAACAAGAAAGCTAAAAATCAAAAGAAAAATAAAGAATAAAACAAGAAAAAAAAAGTTGCATGCAGACACATGGAGTGTGTGCATGTGGTTCCCCTTCCAATGTTTTGTTCTATTTAATATATGGTGAGGAGGATGGGAGATATCCATCAGTCCGAGATTCTATTTGTCATTCTCTTGGGAGAATGGTATACTCAGACTTAGGAGCACTGGCAGTAGTCGTTGATTGAGGGCTCGGGGGTGGCCAGTTGTAGCAGAATCCTGCACAATTGAGCCTACGGTTGGGAGGAGAGTCGTCCCCAAAACCCTGTTGCAGTAAGCCTATTTCTACCACAGGTAAGCCTAGGTAAGCACTCTTCATATTTTTAAATTTAATGTTAATAAGTTAATTAGATATCTATTTTAGGGCTGTTACATTAGGTGATTTCCTTGCTCTCATCCTTGTACGTAGAGGTAACTTAGTTGGCTCAATACTAAACTTTTCTCTCTTCAATCTGGTAAGAGGATGAGCAGGGTTATATTGCGAAGTCACACGACCTTGAGATTTTTCAGATATTTGAGGTGATATAGAAAATCGCTAAAGTTTATGAATCAAAGATTCAACTTTAGGAGGTTCAATAGTAGATTTCTCTGAAATATTCAGGTTTGTGGCAGTGGTTGTTGTTTTCTCGACTTCTTGCTCAAGATTTAAAGATTCTAAATGCGATGGAGAAGTCGAGGGAGATGGTGAGGGCGATTTACTCTCAGAATGGTATTTAGATTTAGACTTACTTGCCATTCAAAGTTTAGGGCCCTCCTTCTAGCGCCAAATATGTTGAAGCCCCGAAAATCAGGTCTACAACAAGGGGGATAGCCACCCAGTCCGGACCTTGGTTAGCAGCTCCTTTTCCGTTTGGTATAGTGGGTCCGACTGGGGATGTGGGACCAGTTTCCCAATCTATGTGTGTGTGTGTTGAGAATTGATATTTCCTTTCTAATAATTCTAAGTAAAATGCTTTTATTCTAAATCTAATGTAATTGTAATCTAATGACCAGAAATATCTAATTCTAAAACTAACCCGAGATTTAATATTTCAGTTATTCGATCTAAAATGATTTCAAATGGAAATTGGTAATAAAGATCATTCAATTGCTATGAGAAAAGAATTCAATAAAGATAAACCATTTCGCATAAAAATTTAGACGAAACAATTGTGGACAACATATCGCATAATAAGTCACTCATATATTAAGCATAAACAAATAGCTATCATCGTACAAAAGTTCCAAATGATAACTCAAGAATTCAAGTGTTCATATATAAATAACTGAACATGAATATCACCTTAACACATAGGCAGAAATAGTTAAGAGATAAAAGTACCATTTATAACTAGTTCTACTCATGAGCTTCAGCAATAATGATTTATCTCTTCTTAATCCAACATCTACTAAGAGTGCAAAAGTGCAACATCAGTAGTAGATATTAAACGCAGATATCAATAAATCATGTTCCATTCATTCATGAAAACCTCCTCAGATGGTGCAAAAGTGCATGTTCTGAGGAAAAGTTTTTGACAAATTTCAGGACACTTCTCTAAATGCATGAGAAGGGTTTAAATACTACTAGCTAAATCTAAAAATAATTTATTACAAAAATGTAGGATGTGGTTTAAATGGCCGTCCTCATTTCAAGCAAAATTAAAACTAAAACTGAGTCTAAAACTAAAACTGACAACTAACTATCTATGTATCTGTTCCTTGTAGTCGCAAGTGTTCAACATTTTCTTGAGGAGAGTTGGCTAGCTGACTTCCGACATTAGCTGTCCTACGAAAACAGAATCAGCAAGTGCTGGTGCCATCTTCTCGGTAGAATTAATGATACATTTGAGAGCCATGCACTGGTTGTGTGGTTTTACCAAGTATGTCCAGTAAGAATCCCAATTCAACTTGGTTAACCTTTTGATGGACTTTGCTCTTTCTTGAGCCTTCTGTCTCCAACTTGTCTATAGATGTTGTACATTTGGTAAATATTTACATACCACTTGAGGATATCCCTAATAAATACCACTGGTTTTAGAGTTCAAGTTTTGTTTTTCGCCTTTAGCACTTTTTCCTACAAATTTCCGGGCTTACAGGTGACAGAGTGATTAGAGGCTTTCCTTCTCAAGCGGTTTTGGCTAGCAATCCGTGATTAGTGCTAGGCGCTAATCACACATCAGAAACTGCCTCCGTTTCTTGATCCGAGCTTCCTTGGTGCGATTTTCACCTCTTGCGCGCTTTTTGTTAAAGGATATAAAGCTTAAATTTTGTGAAAATAACGACTCTGTGAGTTCTTGGTTCTGAGCTTTAAATTCTCTATTCATGATATCAGCATTATCCAGTACCTATTTGACCATGTCCATGTATGGAAGAATTCAGGGCCTCACCGCTATCTGGTGCAAGAACAAACATGCTAGTTCTGTAATAGATGCCTCGAAAAACCCATGTGAGCCTGCAGTAGCTGTAACCTCCATTATTCTGGGATTTTCTTCCTCGAGTAGGTTGTACATGCTTTCCCAAGTAGTAATACCGGCATCTTTGTTACAGGTGGTGTCTGTGTACAAGGGTGTCATTTCTTTATCTTCAGAACTCGCAACTTTACCCTTCTTTCCCATAATGTCCTGAACACTACTATCTATACTTCTCTGCTCTTCGCTCCTGTAGTTTACAAATGAGGCAACAGTAATGATAAGAAAAAGGTGACGGGAAAGCTTTAAATGCCGAAAACATATAAAATATATCACCTTATGTGAAATGGCTCTTCGATCAGATCAAAACCATATTTCATTAATAATTGCCAACTAACTCATTAATTAACATTAATGCGCATAACTGGGCATCCTCTTATGGAAAAATATTTTTTGAACAGCGATCCTTGTAGATTTGCGATAGGGCGATTTTGCAATTTGCTTCGCAGTATCGCAGATCGCAATATCGCAATACCGCAATATCACTACTCCGTTGCATGTGGCAATCATCCATTAACGTGTTTTCTGTGAAATGCAATTTGCGAGAATCGCCATCGCATATCGGTTGTTTGAGGCATTTCACCTTAAGTGATATTTGAGCCATGCAATGTGATGATTGTCTTTTAGTGCGTGATTTCGAATCGCGATTTCGCAACCTTAGAATTCCGCTTGTAGGAAGACATCCATTAACATGTTTTCTGCGATGCGACACTATTTATTGAGAGAGTGGTTTTATTCGAACTTTATCATAAAACTTAAGTCTTTTTTAGATTTTCCAGGTATTCTCCTAAGTTTATGATATTAAGTTTTCTTCAAAAAGGAAATACAAGCACTAATTTTTTTTTTTTTAATTTTTGAATAAGGGTCCCCACTTATTTAGTATTAGTAATAAAACTAAATAAGAAGGGGGGTTGTTGTTGGCCACAACAGGTACCTCAGAGGTACTACCCAGTATGGATTATGGTATAGACAGAGAGGGGGTGAAGTTGTGTGGTTTCACATATGTAGATTGGGTAGCGAGTCCATTTGACCAAAAAAGTACATTAGGTGGAATTTTCAGTGTTGGGTGCACATTGATTTCCTATTACAATATGAAGCATATATTTGTGGCACTCAGCTTGGCAGAAGCAGAATACATGGTTGCAAGCCAAGCATCATGTGAGATGATTTGGACGAAAAGATACTTGTGGGATGGTTTATTTGGATGATGGATCCAACTGTGATCTATTGTGATAATTAGAGTTGCATTAATCTCTCTAAGAATTGGGTATTTCACAATTGATCCAAGCATATAGATATCTGCTATCATAATTTATGAGACTCTATGCAAAGGGGAATAATGTTGCTACAATAGATTCCGATAGAGGAACAAGATGCTGACATCTTGACAAAGGATTTGTCAAGAGGGAAGTTCGAATTCCATAGGTGCAGGTTAGGAGTGGTTGATAATCCCATTATTGCTAAGAGGGAGTGTTGAGAAGTGTAGCAAGAAAGTCTCAATTTGACTTTGCCTTGGTCAAATTGAGAAAAATTGAATTTCCATATCAACAGAAAACTTGGATGCAGTTAACTTATGTGACATGGATCTTTCCACTTAGTTAGCTCAGTAAATTCAAGTTAAAGGGCTTGGAGTTAAGTTAAGGATGTGTAATTGTTGAATTTTAGTAATCCATGTTAATTATTTCCAATTGTGTTCAGTTAAACTAGTTCTAATAGTTAATGGAACTAGTGGAAGGTCAATTGTGTAGTGGGAAAATAGTCTAATGCGGTAATCATCCAGTTAACTGATCAATCAGGTCAAAATAGCTAGTGCATGCAAGGAATTTGAGTTCCTTAGTTGTGGTGGAGATTCCAAGGTAGTGTAACAAGAAGTTGTAAACTAGTTTGAGTGTACAAGTGTTTCATGCAGTTAGACAATCAATCCTTGGGAATTGCGCAATCAATTGGAGGAAACTTCCTAAAATAGGGGTTGATTCCTCAGGATTTATGCAAGGAAATAGGGGCTCAAGTAGAGGCAGAAATTGACTAAGTCTGGGTTAGAGCTTCTCATTTAGCAGAGAGAGAGTTTATTCACTTACAGGTTGTGCTAAGATTGGGAAAGTAATTGTAATACATTCTCTATTCATCTGATTAATGTAAAGAGGCTTGAGGGGTTTTTCCCAGTTGGGTCCCCCTAGAAAAATAATTTTCATGTGTGGTTTTTCTTATTGCATGTTCACAAATGTTGTTCTAAATTGTGAATTAAATTCCGCATATCAGTAGAGTAGAATTGTCTCTCTTGATTTTACATTAAACTTCTTAAGCAGTTGCAATTTTATCACAATATTTCTACATGATGAAGACAATGTCAATGAGCTCTATCATCAGGGGAATTTTGAGGTAAAAAATGGGTCTAAAAAAAAAAATGTACTAGCAAAATTAAATTTAAAAGAACCAATAAGATTCAAGTTGATGATGTCATCCCCAGAGGGGAGAATATTTTGGAGGAAAAAGAAGAAAACTATTTTTTTAATTGTATTTTGGACTTATCTCCTTGTAGGTTTACTCAAATGTCACATGTAGACACCCATTGGATGCAGAATTAAACTTAACATCCAACGAATACCCACTCTACATATTCTGAGTAGACCCACATCGAAAAAAATTGAAAACACACTTTTTTAATGTATTTTCAATTTTTTTTAATGTGGGTCTACTAAGAAATATGTAGAGTGGGTACTCATTGGATGTGAAATTTAATTCCACATACAATGGGTGCCTACACTTGAAATTTGAGTAAACCTACAAGGAGATAAGACAAAAATACAATAAAAAGGTAGTTTTATTTCTTTTTCTTTAAAAACTCATAACTCTTATTTTATTATTTTAACTATTATTTTATTATTTTCCTTATGAGATTCATTTTAGACCAAAAAATTCCCTTAGTGTAATTATTTCCACCTCAACTCTTCTAAGCTAGGTCTAAAACAACGATAGGGAGCTCTAGTTAGAATTTACAACCATAATCAAACTCAACACCATAGCCAATAGTGCACCTAGGCAAGACCACTTTAGGTGAAAAACTAGAGATAAGCCTTGCAAACACATCCAACACAATGACATGTTTTGGCGGAAATAAGCATCCCCACTCCATCCTCATCTATTTCTCCAATCACTATTACAAAAATTTGATACTATGGATGCTTGGTTTCCTTATTCATGCTCAATACAAATGCAAGATTCATGTGTCCATCTAATTTCCTTGTTATTTTGTACACAACAAAAGTATTGAGTTCACCAGGTATCGCCAACTTTTCTACAAATGATGATGAGGATTGATTTCATTCTATTTAGGAATTTCTATCTAAGAATGACTTCAATGTCATCCATTTGCAATACTATAAAATATTTACAACCCTTCCATTTGTCCAATCATATATGAATTATGGACGCAACCCTAGCAACTACCTCAACCCTAGAATTGAGCTTTTTAATTCAAGCACTGTATGATCCAACTCTAAGTTCAATTTCACTTGTGAACACCATCAAGAAGTCATGTAAGGCACCAAAATCCACTAATTCCTATGTCCTTCCATTAATGATCAAATCCACATAATAAAGCCAATTGAGATTTCTCCCTTGGTTTCTATCTAAGGCATCTATATGTTGCAAAGGCTCTAAGTCCAAGAAGGGCTTCTCCCTTTTATCTACCACATAAGTTTGTAGTGCACAAGAAGAAAAAGAGTTATAACTCTCCTTGGAGTGGCCTAACAATGTGTACTATACAATGCCATATTCAAAATATCTATGGGGGAAGACTTGTGCCCAACTATGCTTAAATCCAAGACACTCTGAATTGTGTCCTCTATGACTATTGTGTGCATCTTAACTTGGTTGAAACACACTTTAAAGCATAATGACACTTGACCATGCTTCTCCTAGATCGATTGTGGCTTGCAACAACTTGGTATCATCCTTTTCTTCCATCCAATCTCTAAAAATAGATAACATTGTTCCATACCACTCTTGAAAGAGAGTTCACTTCAAAATGTGTTGTTAAATACTACACTTGAGCCTTCCAAGCAACTTTCTTGCCCAAAGATAATCGCAAAGTTGTCACAAATTGGTAAAACCGCCCTTCCAATGTATATGGTGAAGAACATTCAACAAAGTTTTGAATCCAACAATTTGGAGAAGTTGAGTTCTAATATCCCATCAAGGACCCAAGTGTCTTGCTCAAATATTTTCTTTCTATCATCTCTAGTCACATAACACTACCTTGCCTCAACCATAGTGACTTGACCAACTTGGGATTACTATAACTAGAATATGCCTCTTCACTTAAAGTCTACTCGTAAGTTCACCTTAAGCTACATTATGTTAAATGTACAATTAAGTTCATTCAACAATAAGCACATGTTCAACCTCAACATTAAAACACCCCAATAATGTTTTTACTTAGCGAATATTTCAATACTTAATCAACACAAAAGAAAACAAGGCACATAAGAATCATCCAAGTAAAGCAACCACAATACACAATTGCATGTGGCACCCAAGGCAGGGACCTTAATTTTATTTATATGAACAATGTTACCATCTATAATAGAGGAGTGTGGCCAATTGCTTCTAATTCATTTACAACCTATAATTACATAAGGCACAACTGCCTATAAGAACTATCAATCCAACCCCTGAAGCAATTGCAAGCATGCCTCTTGCATTTCCTATTTCCTCTTTCTTTTTACTAAACTAATGCAATTTTTATTGTGTCAACGTTGAACATAACGCAAGCCACAAAACTCTTTTACACAAAGTGTGAATGACCAATGCTTCCTCTATTCCTTAGCACCTTTGAGGCATCCTATTTTTATATGAGACTTTCCTTGCACTTGCAAATCCCTTCATTCTAAGTTGGAACTAAGTGTCATGTGTCACATTTACTTCTTTTGGTGCCTTGTATATCAATTTTCTGCATCCAGCAAGTGCACACAACTGCCTAAGAGTACCCAACATAACTCCAATTACTAAGGGATATTCAACTCATGTGCCCAAAGTGTTAAAATTGTATAACGACAACACGGAACAATTCACTACTTTGTTTATTGATTAGGTGGGCAATGTTTGGGATTGCACCTTTTGCAACAACCTAAGCAATGTAACTATAAACATCTACAAGTGGAGGTCTAACACACTAGCATAGATCCATCTT
The DNA here is from genome assembly GCA_000404065.3 of Pinus taeda. Classification (NCBI taxonomy): domain Eukaryota; kingdom Viridiplantae; phylum Streptophyta; class Pinopsida; order Pinales; family Pinaceae; genus Pinus; species Pinus taeda. The sequence goes on along the minus strand of APFE030641942.1, from coordinate 146,064 downwards.
AACCATGGATCTACCAAGAGCCGAGAGGGATCAAATCTCATTATATGAAAATATCTTTTTAGAATGCAAAAATTGAAGAAAGATTTATCCATATATTAGTTAATATGGATATTCAAACAATTTATTTAGGTTATATATTGATATATTTATAATAGAAGTAGTAACATTTTTTTAATTTTAATTACTTTATTCTCTCTAAATTTATATAAAATTATATTATTTAACATAGACATAGAAATATTTTATTTATTAACTCAAAGAGTGAAAGTGAAATATCAATGAACCAAGTCAGCATAATAAGAATGTGATTATTAATGTTTTATTATGCTTTTAATTAAAACTAACTAAATATGTATAATCATTTATGTTTTATTATAACTGACATTGTTTTTTCATTTGAAATATTTTTTAAGGGACACGTGTCAACTCCAAGTTGAGCATGGACACACTTAAACATCCCCCTCATATTGAATTGTAGAATGAGCCTCTCAGCTCAATAAATACTAATTTCCTTTATCCAAATATTAGAAAGAAAAAACTAAAATCTTTAAGGGAATTAATCAACATGAAGCAACATGATGATCTCATTTCATGTTAAATTGGACATTTTCACATCATTGAAAATGAAAATTTTATTAGCAAAAACAACAAGAGAGTTTTGAATGCTAGACAAGGAACTTTGCCTACGTAAAACATTTTCACACCTCAAAGCATCATGAGGATGCACAAGTCATATGGAAAAAGTGGATCTTTTGTTGTAGCGGCAATTGAGATTTAGAAACACTAAGATCAAAGAAAGTGGAGGAACCCTAAATATAAATTTTCTATTTATCATAAAAAAATTAAACATCCACATATTAAATGGACACAGTGTGCTAATTGTCAACATAAAACTTTTGTAGGAACATAACATTTGTGTAATGCTTTGTATATCAAGTTAAAGAACTTTCAAGTTTCAACACCTTATGCACTCTCAATTTATCAAAATCACCATTAAAACTAGCACAATCACATTAATAAATGTGATTGATATATGTCCTAGGTGTCAACTTAATATAAAATTTAACATCTAGTATACAAGGATTAGACAACATTATCATTTCAATAATATTTTTAATTAAAACTAATAAATATAGGTTGATATGTAACATTATTTGAAACATAAAAGTAGATTTACAATGTACACCAAGTAAACCTTCACTCACGAAAATGCTCATGTTTGAACATTTGTAGGTAATATAGGGCAGGTAAATCTAAGTCAACAAAACCTTATTTTTGGAACACTTCACCAATTTGACTACAAAACACTACTTTAAATTGTAATTAATCAACTATTCTCAGCATCGACATTTAAATTATAATTAATCAACTATTCTTAGCATCGATTGTTGGGGTAGAGATGCAGTACGCTCCAAACACAGTGTTTGTTTCCATGAATTTGATATTTTAAAAGAAATTAAGTCTTCCTTAAGGAGTTGAATAAGGAGCCAACAACAAAGTTCAATTTATGGGATCATTTATAAGTGATAAAGTACATATTCTTTGCATTAACTAAAAAGTGAAATGAAAAAAAATGATCAACCAAATTGAATCTTAACAATGAAACAAAAATCAAACGATCAACCATATTAATAAATGGTTAGATTGAAATGATCCTATTCCAATGAGGCTAATGATAGGTAGATAAATAAGTCATATTTAAATTTAATAGGTTATTCTTAGGTTTGAAACTTAAAACCTATTTAAATTATGTTCATATTATTTGTTGGATGATGTATTAGACAAAGAATATTATTTTGAAATCAAATATTATCCACTCATTTATTTAAAAATCAAAACTCCTCAAGCCCAATTCCAGTTTAGATCACGCCTACAACGTAATTATAAATAACCTAAGTTTGAATCTCAATTATAATTTTGAGTGATTTGTAAAACAATTTTATTATTTATTGTGGTTTTCATCATCATTTCTTTTATTTTATGGGATGTGGAAACTAAACTCCACACAAATCACTACATTTTATATAGTTTAATAAATTTTATATAATTATCCAACAAACTTCACATAAATATTTATCAAAATTTTCATTCATCCTTTAAAATAAGGTTTAAGGACAGATTAAAAAATATTAAAAAACATATTAAAAAAATAATTGCAAGAAAATAATGTAATTAATAAGATAAAGAAAATCACTTATCAGATAGATTTTAATCTACTTTAATTATGTTTTGTTTTTTATTTTTTTCAGAAGAAACAAAAACATTGATTTTCATTAATTGAAAAAACCAGTACATAATTGGTAATAACCCATATCTACTACCATCAACCATATATATATACACATCTAATGAGCTATTCAAAACAGATATACTATATTCATTCTATAGTCCACTATAAATAGTTCCATCACAGATATACTATATCCATTCTAGAGTTCACTATAAATAGTTCCATCCCAAAATGGAGACCTGATCACTTCGAAATATTATTTATCATCTGATACTATAATTCTAATACATCATGTCCCAACATGATCATAAGCATACAAAAAAATGAAGTAATAACAAACAGAAATTGTTCAACATAACCAAGAGGAATGGATCCCTCTTCCATCCTATGACAATTCTATAAGAATTGGAAATGTAAGCCCCCACTTGGAGCCGAAAGTCCAATCTTTTATAAGGAGTCAGTAACGACATTATGCTCTCAATAGACATGAGAGAAATATATAAGATCAAATGAAGATTTGAGATTCTAAATTCTTTCCATCCATCCAGTCAGCATAGGTGCATTGAGATTGGCTCTCTCATTTATCCAGCTAATAAAAATCTTTGCATCACCATAAATATTTACTTACCCCAAGTTGATGTGTCTTGCACAGAACAACAAGCCTCAAAGTGCAATGAATTATTCTCTAATATTGGTGCATGCATCTCCATAACCATAAATACGGAACTGTTCATCGCGGTCTTTGAAGATGACCGTGCCACGCCTACATCCGCCCAAATTTGTAGCTCCATCAAAGAAACCAAAAGGAAAGGATAACATTTTTGGATAGCCTGGTAGCCTTTGAATTTTATGCTTGTTTCCTTCAATCCAAGTTCTTCGTACCATGCACAAATTTTTGATGAAATCCACCCCACATCTAGTTTTTTGTTTTCAAATATCAGTGCATTCCTTGCCTTCCATATGCCTTATATTATCAACCTTGGTAGGCTTCTGAAACTCTTAGGCCCACTCAACCACCAAATGAAACAAGATTCCAATGTGGGGAAGCCCCACCTTGATGTTATATTGTTTACCTGTAGAACGCACACCCAAATAGCTACAATCCATGGACATTCCGAGAATGGATGCATTATAGATTCACTCACTTCCCTGCACAGAAGGCAAACTCCAAGGCAAAAGGACCCTCTCCTACTCAAGTTATCCCGTGACAAGATCATATTTCTCCATACCAACCAACTGAATAATATAATATTTGTGGGCAAGTTGCATCTCCGAAACCTCACAAGCCAACTATTTGATGAGGTTTTACAACGCATATGTGATAGGAAATCATATATTTCTGACACAACTAAGTTCCCATCCTTCATTGTTCCATTCCAAATGAGAGTATCCGGACCCATCCTTTTTGAAATCCCTGACATGCTGAGAGTATAATTAGACTTGGTCCATGCATCAGCAAGGGAACTCCTCATCCCCATCATGGCAGTTGATTTCCAAATAGGCTGATTGTTTATTGGCTCGAACCCCACTATAATTTGAGCTAAGTAAAAGTAACCTCTAGAGTGAATAGCTTCTAATAACTCTTCAGCTAGATAGAAAGTCAACAAAAACAGGATCAGTGCCTATTAGTGATTATCAAAATAGGATCATCCATATTTTAACCTACTTTGCATTGAAAGAAAATAATATATGTAACAGGATTAAGCAAATCCCTTATTAGAGCGCATGTTAAATGTGAAAATAAATCTAACCAAACTTTTGTCAACATTACCTTTATTAATTTAAGAATGAAATATGACCCTCATAAAATTCAGATTCAATTTCATATCGAATCCATTATAACAGCCTAGGGGTAGAGATAACACGCCACAACCACCAGTCAATAGAATCATTGTGCTAAGAATCATATTATATTAAATTTTGGCCTTATATAATCTATACAATTCTGAGATCAGTTTGCAAATCAACCAGAGATAGTTATCTTTACATCCATGAACAGGGTAAAGAAATTCCATATCACAGTGTAGGTTAAACCTACAAATAAGCTAATCAATTTTTGTCAACATTATCCTCATTAATTGAAAAAAAAAAAATTCCCCTCATAAAATTCAAATTCAATTGCATGTTGAGTAAATCCCAATACCCCAAGGGTAGAGGGATATATGACATCCATAGTCACCTTTCAGTAGAATTAATGTGCTAAGAATCATATTAGATTAGATTATGGCCTTGTATAGCATATACAATTAAGGGGCCTATGTTCTCAGTTTGCAAATCAACCAAAGGAAATAATCTTTGCATCCATGAATAAGTTGAAGAAATTCCATATCAGAGTGTAGGTTAAACCTGAAAATAAATCTAACCAAGCTTTGTCAAAATTATCCTTATTAACTAGCAGATCAAAAAATTCCCATATAAGAAGGCACATACATACTTCTCTTGGGACATTGACACAAGGGAAATTTCAATTTCTTTGAAGTTTTCATTGTGCAACTACCTCACTCATCATGGCCATGATGAATATCACAACCGATGGGAAAATTTATAGAATCTCAAGCATTGGCCCAAACTTTCCCTTTTCTCATGGTCGTTATTCTAGAACAAAGCCTCACTTGGGATAAAATCCATCATTGTGGATTCAATGGCTCAAATAGTCTCTTATGCTCCTGTAATTCTGAAACTGACAATCACCTCTTCAGTAGTTGTATTTATATTTCCTTCCTTTGGGATAGCCTCTCCATGCAGAGGCTCCCTCGAAGAGGAAATGAGCTTGAACTTTAACAATATTCCACACTTTTACGAACTCTCAAAAACCTTGACACAAACCTTAATGAAAGACTAACACCTTTGAAAATTCCCTTCTCTCATCCTCTTGCCTATGCGGGACTCATTGTTATGAGTGATCCAAGACTCTAAGCGAACATCAAGTGAATTCAGGACAAACTTTGTGCATAATTAAAATACAGAAAAATATACCAGAGTCATAATCTCAGAAAATTATTTTATTGATAGAGCTGAATGGCTTAATAGTACATACCATAGTAGATTTATAGACTCAAATAGACTCCCTACAAATCCCACCACTTAAGGTTCACACATGCATCTGCATGCATATGCATAGGCTTGTCGGATTTACTCTAGACTTGTCTTTGGATTTGGTCAAGATGCATACATGGTTGCACTAAGCGCAGTTGCATGGCAAGAACCAACTCAAAAAAAAAAACTCACTATTGACCCCTTATTGACTCTCTCCAATTTCGAACGCTCAGATTGATTTCAACCCCTCATTATTTATAGATCCCAAAAAAGACCTCGGGCACTCTTTGGATTATGACTTCCCTGACAATCCACATGCGAATTGTCCTAAAAATAAGGTTTCTGACAGACTAGAACAGTTGCTTTTCCATAGATTCTTTAGGATGTGGGTCAATCCACACCTTTAGTTAGAGAAGTCCTTTGAGTCCTAAAGGAATCATCTGGAAAGTAACCATATATATAATTTCAAGATGACAAAATAGTGATGTACATATTTGAAATGACACGGGTGTTGTCACTGCTATAACACCCTCCAAAAATTTAACTACATTTAAATTTTGGAGCCTACTTTACCATTGTATCTACTTTCACCTTGGTTGTCAAGTGTCTTTTCATGTCATTTTATATGTTTGAAGTGTTCTTGAGCCTTCTCAAGTTTCATCGCATTGAGTAGAACATATTCAGTTCATTTCATGGTTGTAACATCTTTGTTGTTGTAAAACGACACTTATGGTCGCAAACGCACACACTTCATATGTTGTACTTGGGGAATGCATGTAAAGTGGCATTTTCATGTATACTTATCCTTGTTCAAGTTTTTCTAAGTTTTATTGATGAGTTGGTATGTTTCATACATGGTTTTATGCCTAAACTCATCATGTTCGCCAATTTCCCTATATCCCAGACTTAGACAAAGTTCATTTGCAAAGTGAACCCATTGAGGCAAGAAGTGAATGAGCACACTCTTAAGCCTCGATTGGGAATACTTTGTTATTCGAAAGTGTGCCATGCACCCTCCAAGAGCATAAAGTGCACTCCTTAAGCCCTTTCCCCTTCCTTGTTTCGAACTTCGCCCTTTGAGAAGCCGAGTCTTCCTTTGAGCGCACTCCTTTGACCCAAAGGAATGTGCCCTCCTTGATCACATGAGCATACCCCAAAGGCCTTAAGCTCCACCTTTTAGCCTTCCACAGTGTTCCATGCACCCTCTTGACCATTTGAGTGCAAGAGCGCACTACAAAGGTATGAAGCTTCATCCTTCAACCTTTAAACTTGCGCCATGCATCCTCTTGGGCCTCTTGGGTGCATTAGTGCACCATGAAGGACTAAAGCCTTTATCCTTCAGCAATCAAGAGTGCACTAGGTACGCTCCTTCTCTCCCTTGAGTGCAAAATTCACCTGGGAATCCTGAAGCGTTCTCCTTCATCCTTCGAACTTTCACCATGCACCCTACCTTGATTTCCTTTCTCCTTTGAGCGCATGAGAACATGCTAAAGCCTTGAATCCTCCACCCTTCGGCCCTTTAGCCTTTTGAAGTGTGCCCTTGCACCTAGAAGCTCTCCTTGTCCCTTTCAGATTCACTGATAAGGCATGAATAGAAAATCTGCATAAAACATGCTAGAATAAGATATTTTTAGGCTATTGGTTGCTAGTCATGAGTGATTGCAGATACAGGTATTCCAGGAACAACATGGCAAGCATGGATGAGGAATATTGGGAAAATAAGGCAAACAAAGTAAGCATCAAAGAAAAAATAACACATTGAAATCTTGATGATCAAAGCACTTCGAAGACTCCACTAGATCAAAGACCATTTGGAGGGTGAAAACATCAATGACTAGAATCCACATGAAGAACAGAGGCATGAGTGACAACCATGTTACCATTGAAGTAAGCCCATGTCATCAGTCACTATTAGTCCCCATCGTCAAGGATAGTGACATGTCACATCTTCATCACATGATGATGTGGAAGTTATGATGTAATCATGTAATCATTGTGAAGACAAATAAGTGTAATTCCAAGAGCCCTGTATGGACAAAAGAGTCATGGAAGTCCGAAAGACACGTAATATCAAGAGTCATATGTAATTCCAAAATTCATTTGAAAGTACAAAATTTGTGGAAGTCCAAAGGTCATTTAGGAGTTGGAGATTCAAAGGTCATGGGGATGTGAAAGGTCATGCCTCAAGTTATAAAATGATCCTCCTTACTTATGTAAAGGACTTTTAACCTTGGCTTCTCCCACAAGGCATTAGAGAGACAAAGTTAGTACATTTTGGGAGCAAGTAGTGGCTCTAATTCTCCACTAATGGAACTAGTGATGTTCATTGTATTTATGTATCTTGGAACTTTTCTTAATACTTGAAGCCTTTCGACCAGCACATTTTCACACATGGATTGTGGATTTTTCTAAGACTATTCTTTGAATGTTTATGATTCATGTTTTCTTTCACATATATTGGGGTAATTGAACAATTTCGGCAACTTCAGTGCTTAAATTATTGCAAATGTGTTGTAATGTTTATAATGATTGTCTCATTCATGTGTGTCTCCATTAGGGTAGTACTATCACTTCTCTCTTAGAGGCTCACTTTATTTCCCCCTTGTAGTAAAGGAACTCAGATACATCTGCAATCAAACATTCACAAGGCACATTTGTTTGCTCATTCAAAAGCACATTTGCTTCTCTCACATGCCAACAGCTAAATCCAAGGCATATATTTAAGTAAATGGCAGCTGGTGTTGGCATTATGATACAAGTATTGTCCTTGATGGAAATTCTACAAGTCAACTCAATTTTGATAAGAGGCTAACATGAATATTCAAAGGCAATAGGGAAATGGTACAGAGGATCAGGAAGATGGAACTAAGGTCTATTGATCAGAATAAAGAAGTTGAAGGAAGAAGATGATGTAAGATCAGTTTAAGAGATACACGTAGGTTCACTTATTCCAAGCAACGTATACACGTAGGTACTCAGAACAAAAATAGTGTATAACATACACACGCACTCCCACAGAAGGAAAAGTGCATACATGTGAAAACCATGGTTTTGGTCTGAGGTATTTGGTCCAAGGTATCTTTGAACCATGATATTGACCCTAGGTATTTAGTCTGGGGTATTTGGTTCATGGTATTTGATCCAAGGTATTGGTCCTAAGTGGATTTGGTCCATGGTATTAAGAAAGTCCAAAAACTATATAAAGAAGCGAGGATCATAAGGCAATATGTGCAAGTGAATAAGATTCTAAGGAATACTTCTATCTGAAGTATATTTTATGTTGCAGGGTTATGTTTGGGACTAGATCTGAAATATTTATGTGCACCTTGAGTTCAATATTAGATCAGGATCTTGAGACCTGAAATGACTTATTCTTTAAAGATCTAATATTGGTTGAGACTAGATCTAATGTTTTGCATATGTTTTATTCATTATCTATCATGATCTGTGTTTGTCTAAAGTCTGGAATTGCAGCAAAGTTCTGAGTCAATATTTGCATATTTGTACACAGGTTCATCTCAGCGAAAGAGCGTATACACGCAGGTTATGTTCTTTCAAGTAGCGTATACAAAATAAAGGCTTGATGTTCAAAGATGATTGATCTATCAGATTAGTATTGTTGAATTATTTTTGCTTCTATTTTATTGTTCTTTGTCAATGAAGTCTTCTTAGATCTGAATGTAAATCTGAATGCATAAGGAGGTTGATATTTGATTGATTGTATAAGTGAGAAGAAGTGTTTTCTGTTTCCTGCTTGTGTAAAGTTTTGTAAGTTGACAATAGATGTTCAGTACAATGCTGGTTGGTACAATTTGTGATTCAAAGATTTTATGATTCAGAATCTCTAGAGGTATACGCAGGATGGGTTGAAGGAAGTAGTGTATACATGCAGGTTTTATTCATTGAAGTAGCGTATACAGTCTGACACATGAATTTTTGAGGTTTTAGTTGGTTCTGAATGTTGATACAGGTTTTTGGGTTCAACACAGTGTTCTAATGACAATGATCTGATTGTTTCATATTAACTGCATGTTGGTTGATGAAGTTTGAGTTTCCAAATTTCTGATGGGTTATTGATGAGTCAAGGTCTTCATATGTCTTGATATGTGCTAGGAGAATTCAGTTTGAAAATTCATGAAATTTGGTCCCTAGTGAAAGAGTGGAGTTTTCTGTAGGTTGGCACCTAAGTACTAGTAAACATATTGGTTAGTACAAGAGCTAGGGGGTTGTAGCTCCCTTCCAGTAGAAGCTGGAGAATGAGAGAAGGCTGTAACCTTCTGCAGGTAGAAGCCTGCATACTGGTATCAGTCTGCACCAATACAAGGTTGTAAACAAATTTTCTTATTATTAAAAGAAGACAGAGATGACAGCAGCAGGTGGTTTTCACCCACATTGGGTTTCCACCTTAAATCTTGGTGTTCATGTTTGTTGCTTATGTGTAATGGTTTATTATGTTTATACTGCACATGGTTACTTTTTAATGATTGATGAAGTACTGATGCACTGATTAAAGCTCAACATACGATGAATTAACTAAATCATAAGTTTACCGCATAAACGTTGGTTGCCTTAAAGACAATTGTGTGTACACGCTAGTCCCCCTCTCTAAAGTAGCGTATATAAATCTGATTATGAAAAAGAAAAATTCTTGATTTGATAATACTGATTCACCCCCACTCTCGGTATTATTTCCAACAATTGGAATCAGAGTCAAGTTCTTCAGAAGAAGCTTGATCACTTGAAGGAAGATCCATCAAGATGAATAATCATGAAAGCATGGGATCCATCAGACTGCCAATATTCTATGGGAGCAACTTTGTTTATTGGAAAATAAGAACCACACCCTATCTACAATCTCTTGGAACAGATGCCTAGGAAATTGTGGGAGGATATAAATTTCCAACAGCAATTCCTATAGACACGGTAGGTAAAAAGCAATATGAAACCAATGCCAAAGTTGTCAATATTTTATTGGGAAGTTTGTCACAATCAGAGTTTGTCAAAGTCATGCAGCTCAAATTAGCCAAAGAGATATGGGACAAAATCATTCAGAGCTACGAAGGAGACTCTCAAGTAAAATGTGCTAAGCTTCAAACTCTCAGAATTCAGTATGAAACTCTTAAGATGCATAGTGATAAGAATATAGCTAGTTACTTCTTACATATAGATGAGGTTGTTAATTGTATGAAGAATCTGGGTGAAGAAATAAAGGAAGTTACCTTAGTTGATCCTTGTCTACTAAATTTGAATCAAAAGTGTCTGCAATAGAAGAGCAATAGGATCTGCAGAATATCACTATGACATAGCTTCACGGAATCCTAACTACTTTTGAGATGAGAAAAGGAGGTCCATCAGATATGAGAGAAGTCGCATTTAAAGCTTCAGCAAAAGGAAAAGAAAAGGAAGAACACAATGAATCAGGACACATTTCAGAAGAAGAAGATGAGGTAAATTTTATCAAGAAGCTTCAACGGGGTTCTAGAAGGTTCAGAGGTAAGCTACCTTTCAAATGCTTTGCTTGTGGTAAATTCGGTCATTATGCTGCCAGATGTCCTCATAAAGATAAATATGAAAAAGGAAAGGAATATGGAAAGGGAATAGGAAACAAGTTGTGAATAGAAGGAGTTACTATACTCACGAAGATAGCGATGGTTTATCTAATAGTGATGAAGATGAAACTGGTCAAGATTACATACTTCTCATGGCTTATGATAGCGATGATTTTTGGGATAGTTTAGAAGAGGATAGTGATGGTTTATCTAATAGTGATAATTATAGACTTCTCATGGCTTATGAAAATGATGATTTTGGGATGATTTAGAAGAGGAAAACTTTCATGAAGAAATCTCTAAACTCAAAATATGTTTAGAAGAAAATAATATGATCATAGATACCTTGACATACCAACTTTCTGAAAAGGAAAAACACAATGAAAAGCTAGAATGTGAAATTGTAGGTCTAAGAAAAGATCTTGAGAAAACAAAATCTCTCAATCTTAGATTTTCTAAAGGATCAGAAACTTTAAATTAAATTATCAAAGTTCGGTGTCCTCCTCTAATAAAGACAGGTCTTGGTTATACTGAAGAAGCATCTCAATCACAGAAGCCATCAACCTCCACCAAAAGTTATCTTGATGCAGCAAAGACCAGTGAACAGTATGACAATCATCAGCAAAGGCATAACGCTGATCACTAGGTAAATCATACTCAATTTTCTCCAAGGATTAATATCAATAGAAGCCACAACCAACCTCAGGCAAATCATACTCAATTTGCTCCAAAGATGAATATCAATAGAAACTACAATCAACAGGTAAATAGACTCGATAGTCACAGAAACTTCTTTAATGGGAAATGTTTTTCATGTCATAATTTTGGGCACAAAGTTGCTCAATGTGTTGCTTACAAAACCATCATGACTAGAGAAGCACAAAATCAAAGGAATGTAACAAGTATCAAGAGAAGTTCCTATAATAACTTTTCTCCTCTTGAAAATGAAATAGAATTCTCAATTTGTAACAACTTTGGTCATGAAGAATCTTAATGCAGGAGAAAATTTTGGCAAACACCTCAAGGAGAAAACGCCATTAAATCCCAAGATATGGAGAAGGAAAGAATCTCAAACAGAAAGATGTGGTATAGCCTAGTATGCAGAAGGACAAGAAAATCAGTGGTACATCAACAGTTGATGCTCCAAACATATGATGAGTGACAAAGAGAAACTTCACTCATATAATGCCTTAGACAAGGAAAAGAATGTCTCATTTATAAATGACACTCTAGCCGTCATAAAAGGTAAAGGTTCTGTTTTCTTGAAAGAAAAGATTAAAGCTGGAAATGTTATGTATGTAGATGGTTTAAAGCATAATCTGTTGAGTGTTAGCCAAATGTGTGATCAAGGAAATAAAGTGGTGTTTCGATCAAACGGGTGTGTTGTTCGTGAGCTTGATATAAGAGAGATCGTGATCAAAGGTACAATAACACCAAACAACTTATACATACTCAAAGGAGGACAACAACAGTGCTATCTAAGAAAAAATGATGAAAACTGGCTGTGGCATAGAAGAGTGGGACATCTAAGTTTTTCTCAAATAAGAAAAGCATGCAGAATCAAGGCTTTTTGTGATATTCCAAATATCAGCATCCCAGAAAATACAATATGAAAGCCATGTCAAATCGGTAAGCAAACTAGAGTTCACTTCATGGAAAAAGAATGGTCAACTAGTAAGCCTCTTGAACTTATCCATACTGATTTATGTGGACCAACAAGGAAAAAGTCATCTCGTGGAGAAGAATACTTTATTTTGTTCATTGATGATTTTTCCAGAATGTGTTGGATAGGTCTTCTAAAGCATAAAGATGAAGCATTTGAAAAGTTACAAGCCTTCAAAGCTTTGGTTGAAAATGAATCAGATCAAAAAATCAAATGCCTCAGATTTGATTGAGGAGGGGAATTTATATCGGATGAATTATTTGACTTTTGTGAACAACATGGAATAAAAAGGGAATTCTCCACTGCAAGAACACCTTAGCAAAATGGTGTAGTAGAAAGGATGAACATAACTATTCAACAAATGGCTGAGCCATGCTAGATGAATCTGGAACTCCTGCAACCTTCTGGGGTGAAGCTGCATTCGATGTCGTGACTATTCTCAACAAAGAAAATGTTCGGGTAAATAGCACTCAAACTCTACATGAACTGGTAAGACTCCTACTGTAAAATACTTTAAAGTTAACTATTATAGGGACCTCAAGCTATCTAGCATTACTATCCTCCACCGAACCTCAAAATGTAAATGAAGCATGCAAAGATGAATGTTGGGTCAAGGCCATGGATGAAGAACTTGAGCAAATTGAAAAGAATGACACTTGGGAATTAGTTCCTAGACCTCATGATAAAAATATTATAGGAACTAAGTGGATATTCAAGAACAAGATGAATGAAAATGGAGAAGTAATTAGAAACAAGGCCATACGTGTTTGTAAAGGGTATGCTCAACAAGAAGTTATAGATTTTGAAGAAACTTTTGCACTTGTTGCCAGAATTGAAGCCATAAGAATGTTTCTCGCTCTTTCCAGTTTTCGGAAATTCAAAGTATACCAAATGGATGTAAAATCAGCCTTCCTTAATGGAGAATTAGAAGAAGAAGTTTATGTTGAACAACCAAAAGGATTCATTCTTGGAAATGATTCAAAACTTGTATGCAGACTCAAAAAGGCTCTCTATGGTCTGAAACAGGCTCGAAGGGCTTGGTATTACCGCCTTGACCAATATCTACACCAACAAGGTTTTACAAAAGGTTTTGCAGATAGAAATTTATATACAAATATTGAAAATGATAAATTGCTAATTATTATTATTTAAGTTGATGATATCATTTTTGGTAGCAATGAAGAATCCATGAGTCAGAATTTTGCTTCAGTAATGTAGCATGAATTTGAAATGTCCTTGCTTGGTTAACTTACCTATTTTCTTGGTTTACAAGTTCAGCAAACTAAAGATGGTATTTTTCTTTCATAAACCAAATATCTCAAGAAGATCTTGAAAAAGTACGAAATGGAAGATTCTAAACCTGTATGTACTCCAATGGTAACAGGATGCAGTCTCAGCTCAAATGATGAATCAGCAGTAGTACATCAACCAACTTACAGATCCATGATTGGCAGTCTACTTTATCTAACATATACCCAACCTAACCTCATGCATGCAGTAGGAATAGTTGGAAGATTCTAAGAAAATCCAAAGGAATCACACCTTCAGGCAGTCAAAATAATTTTCAAATATCTTCAAGGAACTCAAGGCTTTGGACTATGGTATCCTAGAGATGTACATCTTACTCTTCATGTATATACAAATGTAGATTGGGCAGGAAGTGTCGATGATAGAAAAAACACTAGAGGTGGTGCATTCTATATGGGTTCCAGGTTAGTGTCTTGGTTCAACAAGAAACAAAGTTCAATTGCTTTATCTACAGTTGAAGCAGAATATGTGGCTACTGCATATTGCTGCACACAACTACTTTGGATGATGCAAACTTTGCAAGACATTCAGATCACATGTACTCCATCCATCTCCATTCCATGTGATAATACAAGTGCCATCAGTATTTCAAAGAATCTAGTCATGCACTCCAAGACCAAGCACATACCCATCAAGTACCATTTTCTATGAGAACAAGTGTTTGAACAAAAGGTCAAATTGGAGTATGTCCCTTCCAAAGAACATTTTGTTGATATATTCACTAAACCACTGCCCAGAGAAACATTTGAATATCTCAAAAAAAATTTGGGGGTTGTTGCTGCATCATCCTGCTGTTAAATCCAGTTTTTCAGAGGAAGTTTACTACACACTGGTTTCATGTAGTATATGCACGGGTACATGCGGGTTGCCTTGGCTAAAAGCATGTATATGTTTTTCTAACAAAAAAAAAAACAGTGGTAGAAAGGTTCAAGGGGAGCATTCACATTCCACATTATTGGCATTATGGTTGCTGAACTCAGTTATTTCTTAGTTGCATCAGTCATTAGTGTGATATAACTTCTTCTGCCATGGTCTATATTTCAATGAGTTCTATTGGTCATATGATGTAATTTATTTCCCCAATATCCTTGGGATGGATGATGTAATAATTGTTGTATTTCTGTCCTGTATAAACTTTGGTATATCCCCACTTGGTTGGGCAGATGAGTAAGATATGGTGTATCCCCACTTGGTTGGGTGATTGATGTATGTATGAGTTCGTGGTCATAGGGAGGTCATACTCACTTTGTTGAGTTATAGTGTCATGTTATTATATTGAATCATCTGTATGCAAACTCAGCATGTACTCAGGGGGAGTATGGATAGCATCATGCAAAGGAGGAGAGTAGAGTGGTCCGTCCTTTGCCCTTGATGTCAAAGGGGGAGAGTATTTTGGTATTTTGGTGTTGTATGGTATCTCTGACAGTCTTTACAACTTGCAGTAGTCAACACCATCAATTTTTCCATCAAGTCCAAAGGGGGATATTGTTGGCATTATGATACAAGTATTGTCCTTGATGGCAACACTACAAGTCAACTCAGTTTTGATAAGAGGCTAACAGGAATATTCAGAGGCAATAGGGCAGTGGTATAGAGGATGAGGAAGATGGAACTAAGGTCTATTGATCATAATAAAGAAGTTTAAGGAAGAAAATGATGTAAGATCAGTTTAAGAGATACGCGTAGGTTCACTTAGTCCAAATAACATATACACACAGGTACTTAGAACAGAAATAGTGTATAACGTACACACATGGACCATGATATTGACCCTAGGTATTTAGTATGAGGTATTTGGCCCATAGTATTTGATCCAAGGTATTGGTCCTAAGTGGATTTGGTCCATGGTATTGAGAAAGGCCAAAAACTATATAAATAAGAGAGGATCATAAGGTGAGATGTGAAAGTGAATAAGATTCTAAGGAATGCTTCTATCTGAAGTATATTTTATGTTGCAGGGTTATGTTTGGGACTAGATCTGAAATGTTTATGTGCACCTTGAGTTCAATATTGGATCAGGATCATGAGACCTTAAATGACTTATTCTTCAATGATCTAATATTGGTTGAGTCTAGATCTGATGTTTTGCATCTGTTTTTTTCGTTATCTATCATGATCTGGGTTTGTCTAAAGTCTGGAATTGCAGCAAAGTTCTGAGTCAATATTTGTATATCTGTATGCAGGTTCATCTTGGCAAAAGAGCGTGTACACGCAGGTTCTGTTCTTTCAAGTAGCGTATACAAAAGAAAGGCTTGATGTCCAGAGATGACTGATCTATTAGATCAGTATTGCTGATTTATTGTTGTTGTTATTTTATTGTTGCATGTCAATGAAGTCTTCTTAGATTTGAATGTAAATTTGGATGCATAAGGAGGTTGATATTTGATTTGTATAAGTGGGAAGAAGTGTTTTCTGTTGCCTGCTTGTGTAAAGTTTTGTAAGTTGACAACAGATGTTCAGTACAATGCTAGTTGGTATAGTTTGTGATTCAGAGATTTTATGATTCAGAATCTTTAGAGGTATACGCAGGATGGGCTGAAGGAAGTATTGTATACACACATGTTTTATTCATTGAAGTAGCTATACAGTCTGACACATGAATTTTTGAGGTTTTAGTTGGTTCTGAATGTTGATATAGGTTTCTGGGTTTAGCACAGTGTTCTAATGACAGTGATTTGATTATTTCAGATTAAATGCATGTTGGTTGACGAAGTTTGAGTTTCTAAATTTCTAATGGGTTATTGATGAGTCAAGGTCTTCATATGCCTTGATATGTGCCAGGAGCATCCAGTCTAAAAATTCATGAAACGTGGTCCCTGGTGGAAGAGTGGAGTTTTCTCTAGGGTGGCACCTACGTACTAGTAAACATATTGGTTAGTACAAGAGCTAGGAGGTTGTAGCTCCCTTCCAGTAGAAGCTAGAGAACGAGAGATGGTTGTAACCTTCTACAGGTAGAAGTCTGTGTACTAGTATGAGTTTGCACTAGTACAAGATTGTAAACAGATTTTCTTATTATTAAAAGAAGACAGAGATGACAGCAGTAGGTGGTTTTCACCCACATTGGGTTTCCACCTTAAATCTTGGTGTTCATGTGTGTTGCTTATGTGTAATGGTTTATTATGTTTATAATGCACATGGTTACTGTTTAATGATTGATGAAGTACTGATGCACTGATTAAAGATCAACATATGATGAATTAACTGAATCATAAGTTTACTGCATAAACATTGGTTGCCTTAAAGACAGTTGTGTGTACACGCTAGTTCCCCTCTCTGAAGTAGCACATATAAATCTAATTATGAAAAAGAAAAATTCTTGATCTGATAATATTGATTCACCCCCCCTCTCAATATTATTTCCAACACTTGGGTCATATTCCAGATGGGACTCCTACACCAAACTGTGTTAGGTATAATTGGGACCTTATATCGAGGAGATCCCTTGTATGTTAGCAGTATCCAACACCATCAACATCCTAGCACTAGATGGAGGAAAACTATTTTTTTATGGATGACAACTCCACACACTCTAACCATTCATCTTCTAGACAAGGCAGCAACATTCCAAGCACCATTATAACTCTTATTCCCGAAGTAGGATTTTCTTCTCAACCTGGTTTGGATTTGACATATGAGGTTACCTACAAACAACTCTAGGCACTTTGACCTATAACCCATCGGTTCGCAAAAGCTATTGGTTTACTTCCTGTTGTACATAATCTCACGCATCACTAGAAGAAGAAAGAAACAACTTGTATTGGTGTATTAGTTTCAATAGTGGAAGATTTGGTTTTTCCCACTATTGAAGAGTTAGCAAAATCCTTAGAAGACACAGTGCAACAATACCCACTTCCACCCATTAACAAAGGGTACAAAGATGACATTGTTCTTTCTAACAACATTTTTGATGATTTAAATGGTGAAGGAGAAGACTCCTCAGATTCTAAAAAGGAGGAGGAACCAAGATACAAAGACATGGCCAACCGTGACCTATGTTGGATGGACCAAGGGCCTCTCACTCTTCCATATAATCTCCATAATATGCCCAAACATCTGGAAAAGTCACTATCAGAGTTTGATCCAGATAAGAGAAAAAGGTAGAAGACCACATCGACAATTTAAACATGCATATACGAATGTTGGAGGTAAGGTATAATGATGTTTCTTGCAAACTTTTTCCTTTTACATTAGAAGGTAGAGTAGTAGCATGGTACCATAGTCTTCCTATCAATTCAATCCATAGTTGGAGGGAGTTTAAGAATTTATTTCTAGAGAAATTTGTTGATGAATGGACTCCTTCCATGTTATTGAACGAGCTCAGAAATAGTAAGATGGGGGAAAAGGAGAAAGTGAAATATTTTAATCAAAATTCCAATCACATGTTGAACAAGTTTCCCCATGGCATGCAACTGCGTGATTCAATTACTATTGATTATTACATAGTTGTCTTTCCCACTAACATTTCCTCATTCGTTAAAAGAGCTGAAAATGAAGCATTATCTCTAAATTTTTTAGAAGAAATCACCCTCGAGAAAATATTGCATACTATTTGAGTTATTAATGATGACAATGGATCAAAAGACTCCAAGGAAACTGGTAGGAAGTCTCAATGTTCTTCAATTAAGGCTAAAGAAAAGGGCTCGTAATATATTGAAAGCTTGACCATGACAATGAAGGAACTTACCAATGAAAATTCATAATTAAAGAGAAGGTGAAGTGATACTTCTACTAGTAGCAAGCCTCCCAAGTATTTCCCTTTCCAAAGGAATAATAACAATAACAGCAACAATCAGACCATCAAGTTTGCCCAGAGTTCGAACATTGTGTTGAATCATAGACAATATGTGTATGGACAAATATTGTTCTTTCCACCAAGAATATCATTCAGAAAAGACATGCCCATAGTGGAACCACAACATGAACGCTCTGACCACACGCATTGTGGATTCCTTACTAGCAGATGAGCAAACAAAAGAACCAGAAGAACCTGTAGTGATTGAAGAAAGTATTGGTATTGGACATGTTGTGAATGATTTTTATTGTATCCTTAATGCTAAGAATAAAAGTGTTGAAGCACCACCTCAAAGCGAGGCCCCCCCTCAGAATAAAAATGGTCGATATAGTTTAAGGAGAAAAGGGCCCATTTCTAAACAAGAGGTGACGAGACAAAAATTGAAGGAACAATTGTTAAGAAGGATTTCACCATCGGTCAATCCTACTCAAAATGTACAAAGTAAGTCTAGAAATTCAACTAATTCTAAAAGCACTTCCTCCAGCAACAAAAGTAAGTCCATCACCCTAGAAGCGTCAAGCAAAGCCACTCCTCCAGACACTTCAGTACTGCTTGCTAAAGGTGAGACAATTGAGTATAACATATTTGAATATTTGAAGAGAGCTCGAGCCAATATTTCCATATTTGAGCTCATGAAGATAGCAGGCCAACGTGAATTGTTAGTCCAAGCCTTTTCACAACCTTTTCCAGGTGACAAAGCTTCTTCCTCTCAAAAGGTGTCTGGTAAGTGTTCTAGTTCCCTTGAATCTGTAGTTAATTTTATAACATTAGAGGTTAACATTCTTTTCCCTCCATTTTTTTTTTGTTAAGCTTGGTAGGACCTTTCATTTTCTATTTATAATCAGAAAATTTACACCACATAGATTGGCTAGGTGGCCTCAACTTTCCCAATGGGAAACCAAGTTTGTTGGCCACCTATCCTCATTGTAAGCCATCCAAAAACAATAAAGTTTCAATCTTTCTAGCCAAGCTAAATATGTCTATGTTTCATGACCAAACACTATATATCTATCTATCCTTATACTTGCATGAAGAAAAGTAAATGCTAACTAGATATATAACAAAAGTAAACATGGTAAACTGACTAGCCCTTATGTTCTTCCGATGTTTATTCCACATGTGTCGGATCCTTGACAGTTTCTCCAAGCATCTCAAACAATTCCAGGATGCATGGAATGTGTCGTTTAATTCTTTCTAGTCTAATGTCCTGCTTATGGAGTTGAAACTGAATTCTTTGTAGATCTTTTTTGTAGCTCGACATCCCTTGGAGAGAGACCACCATCCCCACTGAAATTTTTTCCATGGCTTTACCCAACAGGATTTTCATTAGCCAATAGAGGTATGATTTCTACTTGAATTTGATTATCCTTCCTTTGGTATTCCCAGGGCCCAGGATGAGTGTCCTCCAATTCTCCATATCCTCCTCTATCTCACTACCCTACTTAATCCCCTCTTCCCATTCTTCTAGTAAATGTCAGATGCCTTCATCCGTTCCCTCTCGGTATGTCGTAGCTGCTTCACTGATAATATGCTCTACCAATTTCCTTCCTCTGCGTGGCTCTGACATGCTCAGGTCCTTAACCTTTTCATGCTCCCATCCCCATCTTCCACGTCCCTGTCCTCTGGCTAGACGAGTCATATCAACACTATTCCATACATGTTCACAGGAAATATTTGTTAACCAAGAACACTGTAACATACTATAGCATTGGTTATTGTCCTGACTAGAGTTTTCATGCCATCATTCTCCCCATTTGTTTCCTTTTCTCATTTTCTTGCAGGAGCGGGGGCAAGATGGGTGGAGATTCAGTCCTTAGAAAGAGTTGAACTCCATATCCCTTCTAACTTCTCACCCCTCCCTCCCATTGCCTCTCATACTCAGTGTGGTTGACAGTCCCCGTCCAAGGCCATGCAAGTGAGCCTAGCCTCATCCCAAGAAGTTTCCCTCTGTGGAGTCCCATTCCCCTCTACCTAGTAAGCCAAAATAATTCCTCTTCCCTTATCATGCCCGGCATCACCCACAGGTATCCTAGTTGGTCTCTTAGCACAATAATTTCTCCTAGTTCCCTAGAATTTGTTGTGATTATGGCCGCTGGTCCGTCCTTCTACCCAACATATTAGCTTAACTTTGCTACCCTCAACCTCAGATGCCAAACTTCTGCCTACCAGACCTCAGGGACCAACCCCACTCATCCCACAGTATGCAAATCCCGGGTTCTCGTTGCCACATTATGCAAGCTCCTCCAGCCTAAAGAAAGTTCAATTATTAACAGGGTCAAAACAAAGATGCAAATACAAACTATTGTAGCTCGATGCCTCCTCCATTTCCCCGTGCATTTCCCCCAATTACCCTTCCCAAGTATCTCCCTCTCCCCCCAACAAGAATCAAACCAGGTTGACATTGCAAAGGAGGTGAAGAGCCAAGTTACATACCCATTGCCACTCAAAGTTTGATGCCGCTAGTGCCGTCGCCTTTCCTTGCTTTTGTTCCAGCTCCTTACTCCACAAGCCAAATTACCATCCTTACCCATTTGTCTCGCCTTAATTACTATACATCCCACATCTCCTTTGCCATCTTTGCCACCTTTCCCACCACCCTTGCATGTACTCATGCCAAGGGCCACTGCACCCATCGCTTTGAGCATGTGGGGAGCAGTGGTACGTAAATCAATTGTACTCTTCATTACTACACATGGGCACTTTATCCACCGACATGCACCCCGATCGGGGTATTCTTTGCCCTCCATTTTTATTAACTTTAGAAATTTGTAATTACAATGTCCATAATTGTTTAGTCGATTCTGGTGCATCTATGAATGTAATGACATTATCTGTTGCTAAGAAAATAAAAGCTAAATGGGAATAAATCGATGCACAAATCATTCAGTTGTACATATCTCTTTTCCAATTTATTAGTGAACTCAGGAATGTTCTTATATGATTATCACTAGATCACCAAGTTCACCAATGTATAAATATTGTAATTATGGACATACCTAAAGCCTAAGATGTACTCCTGAGTAGAGACTGGTCTAGTAAACTATAAGGGTATTTTGCTATAGACTGGTCACATTTATGGCTTCCATACAAGGGCGGAAATAACTGGATTCGAGTGGAAAGTGAGCCATACATGAAACACACTGTGACACCACTTGAGGGCCACAATGAGCCTGTTTCCTTTGCCGATTTAATATTTGGAAATTGTTTCCTTGAAACTGACCATGGGTGTTATCAAGAACAACCATCACCCATCCCACCAGATACACAATTAGAGCTCCTTCCTTGTTTTCCAGTTGGTGCAAATGAATCTTGTAATATAGATGTACATAGTAATAGTAATAATAGTATAGGAAGCAACTTAGTGGCTAATAATATTTGAACTTTATATTTTGATGGCTCAAAGACACAGGATGGCTCTAGAGTTGGTTTCGTACTTATAGAACCATGTAATAACAAGCATAGCCTTTCATGTCATTTGGAGTTTGAGTGTACCAATAATATTGTTGAATATGAAGCACTTGTACTTGGAATGAAGAAAGCCATTCATTTGAAGGTGAAGGTAGAGTTTCTCAAGGTAATTGGTGACTCAAAAGTGGTCACTCGTCAAGTAAGGGATAATGTCCATTGTATTTCACCGAACCTTAAAAACTACTAGTGGGAGATATGGAATTTGATTAATTCCTTTCAAGCTTTTAATATTATTCTTGTTCCTAGGCTTAGAAATGCTGCAATAGATGCATTAGCAAATGCAGTTGCTAGAATGTCACCATTGAGAAATGATTTTTTTTATTGAAATTATATATAAACCATTTGTACCTGACAATGTCACTAATTTATGTGTTTTCAATGATGACCAACAGATACTGCATTTTATGGCTAATTTAGAAGTATTCAAAGATGCTTCCATAAAAGAGGATAAGCACGATAAGGCTTTGTAGGAGGTATCTAGTGCAATGAAAGGAAATAGTATACCAAAAGGTGTGGTGTCCCTAGTGAAGTTATATGACCTGCAGAATTGATTTAGAAGACCAATCAATACAAAGGCTTAGAGCTCAAAGTTATCATCTGAATAAGTCAATCTAGGAACTCAGGAGGATCTGAAGTATGTGAACCTTAGTACATGTTTTTCTCCACATGAATGACAAGAATTTACTTGCTTGTTCAAAAGGTACCATGATGTGTTTGCATGGAAATACAACAATCTAAATACATATGATACTCATATTATCCAGAATGTCATTCCAATAAAATAAGGGGTAAAACCTTTCCATCAGAAACTAAGGAAAGTCCATCCAACAATGGAACCCCTCATCTGAAAGGAATTGAGAATTTTTTTGGATGCTCAGATCACTTTTCAAGTCAGACACTCCTCTTAGGTTCAAATTTGGTCCCAATCAGAAAAAAGTATGGTAAAACAAGGTTATGTGTAGATTTCGGCAATCTCAACTGGGTATCTGATAAAGATAATTATCCAGTGCCATCCATGGAATAGATCCTCTATACAATATTTGGGTTTGAGTTGTTCTCACTACTAGATGGTTTCTCTGGTTACAATCAAGTGCTAGTAGCAGAACTCGATCGATTAAAGACTACCTTCAAGACCAAATGAGGAACATATGCTTTCAAGAGAATGCCATTTGGGCTTATCAACGTTAGTGCTACATTTCAAATAGCGATGGACATCACTTTCCATGGAATTATTTGTCATAGCATAATTTTTTATTTGGGTGATGTTAATGTGTTTTCCAAAAGAAGATAAGATCATGTATGTCATCTGAAATAAATATTTGAGCGGTGTCGAAAGCATGGGATTTCTCTTAATCCCAAGAAACACATCTTTGGTGTGTCAGAAAGGAATTTCTTAGGGCACATCATTGCAAAGAGTGGAATTAAAATTGATCCTGAGAGGGTCAAAGCTATTTAAAAAATCCCATTCCCAGTGAATAAGAAGGCTATGCAGTCTTTCTTAGGAAATATAAATTTCTTGAGAAAATTCATCTATGATTATGCTAAGATAGTTAATTCTTTACAAGAGATGATTAAGAAAGATGCAACATACAAGTGGGCTAAACGGGAAAAGGACACTTTTTCTCAAATCAAGTAGGCTATTGCTGACACACCCGTGTTAGTCAATCTAGACTATGGCAAATATTTCCTATTTTATACCTTTACATCAGATTCGTCAATTGTGGTTATATTGACTCAAAAGGATATTGAAGGAAATGAGTGGCCTATTTATTTTATGAGTGCCAACCTATAAGGGCCAGAATTACATTATCCTTCCATCGACAAACAAACATATGTTTTATACAAGGCAGTTAAGTATTTCAGACCCTATCTTTTAAAAGCTCACAAGATCATATTTGTACCTCATCCAATGGTAAGAACACTCTTCATGTAGTAGAAGAAGGAAAATTAGATGACCTGCTTACAAGAATATGATCTGGAGTTCAAACGAGTTCATACCTTAAAGGGTCATGGCCTTTGTAATCTAGCAACTAAAGTAAGAGATGTTCCCAAGCAAGAACTTTCAGGTTGGGAGCATGATATAGAAATGTACAATGTTGAACATGTTCCTTAGTCCACATCTACAGTGCCATGGTATTCCGATATATGATAATTTCTAGAGCATGGCACATTGCCCACGCACTTATCGAATAAACAAAAGAGGGAAATCCATTTAAAAAGTAAGCTTTGTCCCACCAGCTAGTTCATGGAGTGTTTTTCAGAAAGCACCACAATGGTGTCCTGTTAAGATGCCTTGAGCCATAGGATACAAAGAGGGTACTTAGAGACTTCCACAATGGATCGGAAAGTAGTCACTATGCAGGCGACACTACAATGCATAAAGTCATGAGGGTTGGTTATTATTGGCCAATTTTATTCAAAGATGCTCATGCTTATGTTCGCAAGTACCCAACTTGTCAGAGACGCATTGGTCGGGATTAGAGTTTGGTCGCCCCACTGCTACCAGTAGAATTTGATGAACCATTCCAACAGTGGGGCCTAGATGTTATCGGAGAAATTTTTCCTCATTCATCAAAGGAACACGAATATATTCTGATAGCGAGAGAATATTTAACTCGGTGGTCAGAAGCAGCTCCCTTGAGAGAAGTAAATGACCAAGAAATCATCCACTTTTTGTGACAAAACACTATAACCAGGTTTGGTGTTCCAACATCACTTGTCTTTGATAATGCAACTTACTTGAATATAAAAAAAACATTTTTGGAAGAAATCACATTGGAATATTTGATAGTGCAACTTACTTTTCATCATTGAAATTCTATGAATTCGCATTAGAAAATGGGACTGTATTAAAGAATGCATCTAATTATTTCCCATAGGGAAATGGTTTGGTTGAATCGATAAATAAAAATATTATCCGCATAATCAATAAAACCATGCTCACTAAGCATAGGAACTAGCACGACGCTTTAAACAATGCATTATGGGTTGACCATGTAACTCCTAAGCCTTCCCTTAAGACCTCATCGTACTTTTTGATATATGGTAAAGAAGTTATCTTGCCCCGAACCTGTATCTCCCATCCTTGCAACTCTCCTAAGAGTCCCAAGGTATACCTTGCCTTCTAGTTCATAGTAAGATAGACACTTTACTCAAACTTGAGGAATAAAGGCTCAAAGCCAAAGAGAGATTTGTCATTCACCAAAACTATGTTAACTGTTGGTTTGATAAGAAATCCACAGGGGAAAAGGGTTTCAATGTGGGTGACCTTGTACTAAAGTGGGATAAACCCCGCGAAGAGAAAGGCAAACAAACGAAGTTCAAGCCTTTGTGGATTGGACCATTTTGCATTGAAGAAAAGCTGAAAGCCATAGATGGGAGGATTGACCCCCTTCTCATAAATGGCCAAGATCTGAAACATTATTTTCAATAGCAGCTAAAATTTGTGCTTCTTGTACAGTTTTTTTTGTTTCTTTTCCTTTTTGTATGTGTCAGACGTACGTGTTTTGTGTTAGTCTTGTTTTGTATTGTCATGTTTGTTGGTCATTGTACATAAATAAGACCCTGTGTAAATGTGCATGGCTTAAAAAGACTTTGTGGTGGAATAAAAGAGAAGTGTGAAAACCACAATGCTTGGCCTTCTATTTGCTCTCATACTTTGTTTGGGAAGATGCTATAAGTTGAGCTAAGTCTGAATCAAAAATACGGTACATCCAAAAGGAGAACCTTGAGGGAACCAATTAGACATATACCTACGCTAGTATCCAAACAACTCAACTAGGTGTAAATCTAATTGTGTGTTAACGCTTGTCCAATCTAGTAGAGAAAGGATAAGGAGAAAATGTGAAGCAAGCCAATCTATATCAGAGGTCTTAAAATACTTCTCTAAAGGGGCAACCTCATTTGCTCTCAATAAGTCTGGATCCCTATTCTGCCTGCTGAAAATAATAAGTGTTGATGCACATTCCTATTAAATAAATAAATGAAGAGTGAAAGAAGAGAAAGGCTTCCTCCGTAGGGAGGTGAAGAAGTGACTTTCTCGGGGTATTGTCCAGGCCTGATAGCAAAGAAGCAACGTTTGTGCTCCTGAAATGACTCCACCAAGGTACTTTCCAGGCCTACTGGCAGCGGAGCAACACCAGAGATGAAAACTCATACTCTGAATATCATAAATTCGCCATGCACATTACCAGAGATTGAAACAATTGTGATATAGTGTATCTTTTGTGTGTTCAACCAAGTAGTAGAAAGTGAGGTACTATTTGTATAACCGAGTCGAAAGGGGGAAATCAAGGCAATCTAATTGGTGAATCAATACTTCATGAAGGTCTAGCCCTTTAACTAAAATTTATTCCTAGACGAAAAATTTGAAGCTCTTCTAATGTGTCTCCAAGTGGTGTCGCTACTACAATGCCCTCCAAAATTTTCATTACATTCAAGTTTTGGAGCCTACTTTACCATTTCGTCTAGTTTCGTCTTGGTCATCAAGTTTATTTTCATTTCATTTTATATGTTTCAAGTGTTCTTGAGTGTTCTTAAGTGTCGTCGCATTGAGTAGAACATCTTTAGTGAATTTCATGGTTGTAACATCTTTGTTGTTGTAAAATGACACTTTTGGTCACAGTCACACACACTTCATCTATTGTACTTGGGAAATGCATGTAAAGTGGCTTTTTGATACTCATCCTTGTTAAAATTTGTCTAAGTTTTCTCGATGAGTTGGTATGTGCCGTACATGGTTTTATGCCTGAACTCATCATGTTCACCCATTTCCCTATATCCCAGACTTAGAAAATTTTGATTTGCAAAGTGAACCCATTGAGGTAAGAAGCACGTGAGTGCACTTCTAATCCTTGATCAGGAATCCTTCATTGTTTGGAAGTGCACTATGTTCCCTCCAAGAGCACAAAGTGCACTCCTTAATCCCTTTCCCCTTCCTTTTTTTGGACTATGCCCTTTGAGAAACCAAGTCTTCTTCTGAGCACACTCCTTCGACCCTAAGGAATATGCCCTCCTTGAGAACATGAGTGCACCCTGAAGGCCTTAAGCTCCACCTTTCAGCCTTCCACAATGTGTTGTGTGTGGAACATGATTGTTCAGAGGTCTTTGTTTCAGCCAGATGTATACCCCAGGAAGTTTTGAACACCCCTCCACGAGGGGGGGACTTGTCCCCCCCGCGGGGGTCCGGGGGGGCTGATCCCCCGGCGGGGGCTCGAGGGCAGTGCCCCCGAAGCTAAAAATAGATGTAAATTTGCCTTGTAAAAGTATAGTAATTTCTAGTCAATCTGAGCTGTTCATTAGGCGGATGATCTGACGGTAGAACTTATGTTTAGTTTAGGGTTTTTTGCCCTAGAAGGAAACCCCTCTCTTTGTATGAGGGCATTGTATTTTGAGGCGGAGATATAGAGGTGCATTCTGTGTGAGCGGGAAACAGAGAGGTGAGACTGTGAGAGAAAACAGAGGATATTACAGTGGCTTTGCTGTAGGTTGTGTCTCTTCATTTTGCTGGATAATAGAAAGGAAGGACTGGCTGTTCGAGGTGGACGTAGCCCAAACAGGTGAACCATGTATATATGTGTCTCTCTTGTTTTGTGCGTTTTCTGTGTTTATATTTCTGCATTATTTCATGTGTTCCTTTGCTCCGTAATATATAATTTTCTAACAACTGGTATCAGAGCCGAAGGTCTATTTGGCTGATAAACTCGCAGGAAAGAAGGTTCCTAGTTCGAGCGGGAGCAATGGCGGAAAATGGTAAGTTTAGGGTCGAGAAATTTAACGGCCAAAACTTCTCGCTGTGGAAGATGCAGATGGAAGATTATCTGTATCAGAAAGATCTATACCTACCATTGGGCGGAAAAACAAAGAAGCCAAAGGATATGGACGATGAAAAATGGAACCTTCTCGATAGAAAGGCACTCGGAACAATACAGCTGTGCCTTGCAGCGTCGGTCGCCTTCAACATTTCAAAGGAAACAACGACAGAGGGTTTGATTAAGGCGTTGGAGAAACGATATGAAAAACCCTCAGCCTCAAACAAGGTATTTCTTATGAAACAGTTATTTAATATGAAGATGTCGGAAGGTGGATCTGTTGCAGATAATTTAAATGATTTTAATACTGTTACAAGTCAGTTATGTTATGTAGGGGTAAACTTTGATGATGAAGTTAGAGCTCTGTTATTCTTGTGCTCATTACCAGAAAGTTGGAATGGTTTGGTAATGGCCATTAGTAACTCTGTTTCTGGATCTAGTACTTTAAAGTTTGATGATGTTGTCGGTGCTATCCTTAGCGAAGAAATGCGACGGAAAAGCTCCGGTGAGACATCGGGAAATGCTTTGAGTGCAGAGTCTAGAGGAAGAAAAATGGAAAGAGGAAAGAGCTCAGGATATCCCAGTAAATCAAGGAAAGGCAGATCCAAGTCCAGATCGGGGATAGTGTGCTGGAAATGCGGAAAGAAAGGACACCTAAAGAAAGACTATAGATCTCGGAAGGGAAAAGAAGGAGATTCACAGCAAGAAAACAATCATGAAGCAAATTTGACAGGTGAGGTGTTACAAGATGCTTTGATTCTTTCTTTCGAAAATATTACTGATTCCTGGGTGGTAGATTCAGGGGCCTCATTCCATGCCACACCTGATAAGAAATACTTTGATGACTATGTTCAAAGAGATTTTGGACAAGTCCATTTGGGTGATGATAAACCCTGTAAAATTG
>APFE030641942.1:90313-102933 GCA_000404065.3 Pinus taeda | reverse complement strand
TCTCCCTTTCAGTCTGGAGTGAAACTTTCAGTCTCTTGTACTTCTCCTGAAGTTGATGCTACCTTATACCGTCAACTTGTAGGAAAACTCTTGTATTTAACCCATACTCGTCCTGACCTTTCCTTTGATGTTGCCCTTGTTGCTCGTTTTATGCAAAACCCCCTTGAAAGTCATTGGAAAGCATCTAAAAGAATACTTCGTTATGTTCGAGGTACAATACAGTTTGGGATTCATTACAGTGCCAAAGAAGCTCCTCTATTAGTTGGTTTCACTGACTCTGATTGGGCTGGTGACCCTGATGATCGGAAGTCTACTGCCGGTTATGTCTTCACTCTTGGTTTAGGACATACTACATGGGCCTGTAAGAAACAGGCTGCCATTTCTCTTTCGTCAGCAGAAGCAGAGTATCGTGGTGCCGTGGAAGCTAGTAAGGAAGCCTTGTGGCTTCGTCAGATCCTATCAGAATTTGGCTTTGTGCAGCAGCATCCGACTACACTTTGGTGTGATAATCAAAGTGCCATTCAGCTTTGCAAAGATCCAGTTCAGCATCAGCGCAGCAAACACATTGAACTTCACATGCACTTCATCAGAAAGCTCATTCATGACCATGTTCTTGAAGTGCAATATTGTTCAACAGATGATCAGGTTGCAGACATCTTCACAAAGGCTCTCACAGAGGCGAAGTTCACTAAAGTTCGATATATGGTTGGAGTTCAGGAAGTTGTCACTAAGGGGGGATAGGCTCTAGTGCCTCCTTCCTTCTCCTATTGTGTCATATTTGTAAATCCTTCAATCCTATCCCAAGCTGTTCTTAAGGGGGGATGTTAGGATATTCCGACACATAGGAATAGTTAAGTTCAACTTGGTCTAGTATAGAGTTAGGTATAGAGTTAGGTAAAGTGTGTTTCTTTTCCGTTGTACATTTTGTAACTTACAATCCGACGGTCACGATATGTAGTGATCCGACGGTTCATTCTCTCCTCGGTATTACCGACACTTGATCCGTGGCTTGACACCCGATTGGTCCATGAATTCTATTTAAAGCGCATGGAGGGTCATTTGTAGGTTAACCGTGCATGAGAGAAGCTTATGTAAATTTTCATTCTTTTATTAATAAATTGCCTGTAGTAGCCACGTTGGCACAGGCCGTGGACTGTTTCCCTCTCTGAGGGTTTTAACCACGTCAAAATACTGGTGTATTGATTTGTGATCTGTTTGTGAGCGGTGTCCTTCTGGTGTTCTGTCTGAGGAACTTACCCTGTAAATTCCTACACTATCTTCTTACTCATGGCAAGAGATGATTCTAATTCCCACCATTTTTCTAATGTCCCTGTGAAGCATTGGATTTGATTTGCATGCTTCTATTGCTTATTTTCCTTTCATGCACATTACTCTATAGGATACAAACATCCTATCAATCATTTGCCTTATTTGTCCTACTGACAAATTGTCAATATTCCATTCAGAATAAAATTCATCTGCAAAACACTGATCCTCAAGAAGTTTTCCCTTGCCATACAGATTTGGTGTTGATGGCCTATATGAATGAGGTGGCAAAGGTTCTCTAGATCGGATTACATGAATTACTAATGTATGTTTCTTTTGTTTTGGTGGACTCATTGGTCGTTTTTTGAGAAACAAGTGGGGAAAATTTTCAACTGTGGGTGAAAAAATATTTTGGATAGGGTGAGTGAATAGGTTTCTCAGAGGGATGGATTTATTATTTTCTTTATGGATTCTTGAAATCTTTTCTTTAATCCTTTATGTTCTTTCATCAACATTTGTGACAATTTTCTCCACTGCAAAGAAAGTTGTTTCTAAGCCCTATGTTAGCTCTTCTCTGAATCTTTCAATAGTGGTTGCATCTCTCACTATCAAACTTTTCGTCTCTCCAACTTCTTCTCTGATTTATGCGACCTTTAGATTTAGGCTATTTATTGAAGAGACCACTGCATTTATAAACACTTGGAGATTGTCTATATGTTTCTTTTTGGCATAATCATTTGTACCATAAACATAAGTTGTCATGCCTCTTAGGGCAAGATTTTTCGAATTTACTTGCTCTGAAATTGTTTGAATTCTTTTATCAGTATCATGTAGTTGGCTTTCTTCTTTTAATACTAGAGGAAGAGCTCTGGACTGTATTTATTCTTCTTCTAGTACTAATCCTTTAAATTGAGTCTAACATATGTTCTTAATATAAATCTTTTGTTTGCCAGGAATATTTCAAACTTGTTGATTGTGTTTAGAGTAGCCTTGATCTCTTTATCTATAGTTGCATAATTTTTCTCTTGTTCCTGCCATGTTCGAAGTACACTGAATAATTTCTTCTTTATCTTCCTGGCCATCATGTCTTACTTGTTTGAGGATTTCTCCCCATCCTGCTTCACTGACATCATATTCAACAATTTTGGGGAGTTCATCATCTGCGACAAAGAATGGGGAGTTTTCGAACCTTTTGTTTGATATTTCTTATCGCCTTAGTATGGGCTTCAGACCAGGTTGGAGGAATTTGTGACAAACTTTCATTCAATATCTTCCTATTTTTAGCACAATCTTTGTAAAAATGGCTTACATAATTTAGGCTTCCCAAGAACCTTTGGAGTTGATTTTTATCTATTATTCTATCAGGGAACTGATTAGCAAATTCCACTGCATGTTGTAAAGCTATTTGGCCATTAGATATTGTGTGTTCCACAAACTTAATTGAGGTTTTTTACAACTCCATCTTTTTCTTGGAAACTACCAATTTGCATTCTTTATAACTTGGAGAAGTTTGCTCAAATGTTTAAAGTGTTGTTCAATTGAATATGAAAAAACAGGGATGTCATTTATATACACGATGAGCCAATTAACGTATGGTTTTAGCACATTATCCATTACCCTTTTAAATTTTGTTGGTGCATGCTTCAGTCCATAAGGCATCACATTACATTCATAATGCCCTACAAGAACACTGAATGCAGTTTTGAATTTGTCTTCTTCTTTAATGGCTACTTGCCAAAAACTTGACTTTAAGTCAAACTTAGAAAATATTTTAGCTCCCATAATTCTATTTACAATGCTAGATTTGTGAGGAATGGGATATGTATCATTTTATATAACCCGGTTCAATGGCTTGTAATTTATGGCAAGCCTCAACCCACCCCTAACTTGTTCTGAATGCTTATTTACATAGAATCCATAGCAGTTCCAAGGGCTCTTGGATTCTCTTATTAGTCTCTTTTCTAAGAGTCCCTTTATTTCTTCTTGGCAAAGGGCTTGATATTAAACGTTCATTGGGATGGCTCTGTTGTTGCATGGTTTACCTTCATAGGATGCTTTGTATGGGATTTCAATAAAATGTCTTCTCCTTTTCCAAAATGCAATAGGAAGTCTAGAGCAAACTTGATGTTCAAATTGTTTCTGCAATTCTTGTATTTTTGCCTTGATTCCTTCCTTCGGCAATTGCTCTTCAATTTTTAAGTTGGCTTTGAATTGCTTAAGCTCTTGGATCCTTTTCTGTTTCCTTTTTATAGTTTCCACCACTTGTACCATTGTTGACAGTTGTGGAGTAGATAAAAATGGAAGGATAACCCTGGTCCCAGTTTTGGTTTTGTTCATTCCACGATAGATGGAATTGTGATGAAGTATCATGTTTTTCCTTCTATTGTCCTAGTAGATCCATGAGGTTCTACTGCTGCAAGGAACAATGTTCCTAAGATGCAGGCTACTGGGATGTCTGCAAGAAAAAATTTCATATCAAGGCAATAATGATCAAAACACAAGGTTGCTTTTGGAACTTCATAATCCATTTGCATTGAGGATTTCCCTAGTCCAATAATAGAATGGTTTGAATGCATCCAATAAATACTAGGAATGAATTCCTTATTAAGAATATTCAAGTCAGATCCTGAATCTATCGGAGCTTTCAATTTGAAATTTTGTCCTTTGATTCTCAGCTTAATGAGGATATGATACTTTTGGTGTTGAATAGCAAGTACCCTCATTGCATTTAATTCTTCAATGTGTTGAGTATCAAACATGTTGATATTTGGATTTCTTCAATATCCTCTAAAGGAGGGGGTATCTGATCAAGTTATCTGAGTCGAGTCTTGAGAATTTTCAGTTCTTGTCTAGCCCATTCATCTGTGTGGAAGCTTTGTTCTAAGGATTTTGTTTTTCCTTAAGTTCTGCTACTTCTTTAAGTTCTGCTACTTCTCTTTTCAAATTATTTATTTATTTTCCCAAATCATTTATTGTAAGTGGTTGTGTCCTCTCATTTCTATTGTGCCTGATAAATGATTTTGTATTTCTTTCCAAACTCACATCAACAAAATTTGGCTTTCTAGCTTGGATAGTAGGAACTTCGGAGGACTTACATGATTTTGTCATTGTCTTCAAAAATGAATCCAGGAGTGTTGTCTTCATATATCCTTCAGGCAAAGCCTTGATTTGTGCTAATATTTGGGCATCTCCATCTCCTCTTGTATGAGCCATACAAACTTTTAGTTTCTGGATAGGTTTTCATTCTTCGTCTGTGTCATCTTTTTCACTATTGCTAGTGATGCTTTCATTGTTGCAATTGCAAACGTCTAGATTTGTGGAAGAACATTCATTAGTGATCAACAAAGCCTCTTGTTCAATAATAATGAAATCTTCAGAGTATATACCAAATTCTGAAGTTTCTGAGCTAGAATCACAACAACCTTCATTTAAGATATGAACTTCTTCTCTTTTAATATGAAAGGTATTGTGAGGGCAATGGTTTGTATTGTGTCTATTTGAGCCACATCTATTACAATGGATAACAGATATTTGTTGAGAACTTTCAGCGCTTTCAGTTTTCTTTTTAAAATTTTCTTGTGATTTCTTTCCTTTGCCTTTTTTAGAGGCTTCTTCTGGTGGGCGCATATTCACTGTATGCCCCGGTGTTCCACATTGCCAACAAGTAAAGTTTTGTTTAGCTTTTATTTTCTCTATTTTTAATTTTATGTCCTCGGGAATGTAATAGTGGTCCTTGGGACCATCCTAACCTTGTTTTTCCCTCTATGGGGAAAATATCTCGATTTGTTCATTCCCTTTTGAATTTTCTTTAAATATTTCTTGGCCTTTTTTCTTCTTTTGATAGGGTCTTCAATAGTTAGGGCATATTTCTCACAGATAGATTTACTATCTAGAAATCTAGACATATTTTGGATTGATTTACTAATTTTCATATTTGTGAACAATCCCACTAAAGAACTTGTAATTATGCAATATATCTCTCTCCATGTGTACAATTCAAATATCTCCATGTGTACAATTCAAATTATTGTTTGAAAATATCTTGTGCTTTTAAATATTCTATAATCTTATTGGGTACAGCAACAAGATGTACTTGTTTCCATAGTGGCAAACCGACCACATCCAAAACAATATTAGTGCTACCTTACAATCCTAGCACAACTCTCCCTTCATTAATCTCATACTCAACAAAACTTAGAATTTAATCCTAGGTTTCCCCCTCTGGCAGACTTGGAAGGAGAGAAACAGACAGGTTTTTAGGAACTGTAGAACCTCTTCAGACCACCTTTGGTAAGCCATTTTAAGCAAACTTCGGGAAACCACCCTTTGATTCTCTTGATCTGCTAAAGATTGGGAATGCAACTAACCTAAAAAACTTATTCTCTCTGCTTTGGGTCTCTCACGACATATCTCAACTCAAGTCCCCTTCACCACTCCCCCCTCCTCTGGCCCCCCCTCCCCTTAAAGATGCCCCATGTCCCATCCCTCCCCTCTAGCCCTTCCTCCTGGTCTCCTCCCCTGAAGATTTTATTAAAGTCAACTTTGATGGCACCTCCAAAGGGAATATCATGGTCCGGAAAGATATGGTGGAGTCTTCCATAATGGTAAAGGTCAAATTACTCACATTTATGTTGGGGCAATTGGTCACACTACCAACAATTTGGTGGAGATCTGGGTGTTTGAACAAGGCCTCCTAATTGCCATCTGCAAGCACTATCATAAGCTCATAATCGAGGGAGATTCGAAAACCATAATATCTATATTCCAGAATATCCAATGTGGGATAGATCCCTCCAAAGTCTCTAGCAACTGGAGATTGGAAGCTCGTGTGGCAAACACTGCCAAACTCTTGACCCAAATCTCAGCGCCTCACCTCTCCCATGTTTGATGAGAAGGCAACAAACTGGCAGATAAACTTGCTAGTCATGACCTTAGTACAACCGCCTCCACGGTTGACCTATGCTGGAACCAATCCATCCCTGACTCTCTGCACTCTCAATGTCAATATAGAGTCACTCTCAATGTCAATATCAAGCTGAGAAGGATCTTGCTCCCCACTAAGGGTGTACCGGAGCAGGTCAGGCCTTCCCCTCCCACCTAGACATTATGAAAGCTCACATATGTAGGCACCAAAATATGCATGGTACCTGGCACATTGTCTGCTCATGGGTCACCTTAGCAGTTCAAGTTGGATTCATGCCTAGATTAAATTGTCAGTCGACACAACAAGTTGGTACAGTGTCGCACATATTTTATGGCTGAAGGTGGCAGCTCTCCACACTCCTCCAGGCATGATTGAACATACATCCTTCTGGGGCACTCTCGAGTCTCGCTCAGTCCTCCTGGGAGACGGAAATTATGAGAATTCCTCATCTCAAGTTTGATGGTACTGTGTCATTAGTGCAACTCGGGCAGTGCTCTCGTCTTCTATATATTGGTTGGCACATACTATGTTCTAGCAAAGTGAATCCCCTTGAATTTGAAAATGTTGAGCATACCAAAGCATGCACAAGGCTACAACAAAATTATGTAGCCTTCCCTTTGGCTTGCCTTAGCGTCTACGATGCTGGCCTAGTCATGGGTATCTCGACATTCAATGTAAGCATTCTCACAGTAAAGATTTGTTACTTTCGCATCTCTCTGTGCATAATTTGGTTAAGTTGTGGATTCTTTGGGTTTTGAGTTTGCTTCTCTTTTGTGAATTCGCCAGTTTGCGTTGGCCTCCGTGGCCCCATTTCCTCTCTATGACTCTCCCTCCAGCGCCTTCTCCTTTCTTTAATTTTGTTCTCCCTCCCTTCTCGCCTGCATTTTTCGGCCCATGCTGTGCCTCACTTCCTCCCGAGCTCACTATCATTGTCACCTTCAAGCTCCTCCTACTCACTCTGCTTAGGTTCAGGGCCATTTCCCCCACCCCCCTGCTCGTACCACCTCTCTATCACCTCCTTGTCGCCCCTTTACCTTGGATAATCATGCTGCGTGGAAGGACTATTGCTTCCCGACAGGGGAGAGGCGAGGATTGTTCCTCTGCTTCTATGTCGACTACCAGTCATATTGCTACCATCACTCTTTTATGTCGACTACCAGTCATATTGCTACCATCACTCAGCGTCGTGCTCAAGCACACGGTAGGGAATCCATGGCCCGCTACGAGGACCTTATGCTAGAACTGGTTTGCCAAGAAATTGAGCAAATCGAAACAAAAGCTTGCCATGAGAGGCCCTGCACTTCAGACTATCATGTCAATGCTGAGACCAGAGATTGGATTCCAAACATAGGAACCTCCACCCGCTCACGCTTCTCAGAATAAATGCAGGCTATCAGCGTCTATTGGCACGCTAAGGTTCTCACGAGTCACATTCTCATTGATGACAATGATGCCAAGTAAGAAAACAATATTAGAATAGCAAAATTGGAGGAGAAACTAGATGGAATCAATCATAAGCTTAATATTCTCAGCAGCAAATCCACCAATGGATCTCTCCCCTTTGATGGGAACAGTTCTCAGCAAGCTCTCGAATAAGTCAGCTCAGCAATCATCATGCATTTCCAGTGTTTATTATTATAGTTTTATAACATTTCTTATTTAGTCACGGCATGGCATGCAAGAACCTGACAATATCAGTCTATGTATACATCTTTTTGTTTATCGAACGCTATAGTTAAAAAAGGCCTTTGTAACCTCGAGACTCTGAATCTAAGCCTTTGGTTTTCCATTGGGCACGCTAGAAAGTGACCATTTTTTTACTATGTAACTCTTT
This sequence comes from Pinus taeda, assembly GCA_000404065.3. NCBI lineage: Eukaryota > Viridiplantae > Streptophyta > Pinopsida > Pinales > Pinaceae > Pinus > Pinus taeda. Next base: position 94,909 of record APFE030641942.1, on the reverse strand, counting down.
GATGTGATAATATTGAAAACGAAATATCGCCCTCACAAAAGTCATATTCACTTGCAAGTTAAGTCAAATTCACTTGCAAGTTGAGTCGATCCCAATACCCCAGGGGTAGAGGGTTATATGACATGCCAGTCACCATTCAGTGGACTCAATGTGCTAGGAATCATATTATATTAGATTCTGGCCTTGTATTAGCATATACATTTACGGGGCCTAAGAGCCCAGTTTGCAAATCAACCAGAGCCTCTTTGCATCCATGAACATAATGAAGAAATTCCATATCAGAGTGCAGGTTAAACCTGCAAATATATCTAACCAAGTTTTGTAAACATTATCCTCATTAATTGAAAACAAAATATGGTCCTCATAAAATTCAAATTCAATTGCATGTTTTGTCAATCCCAATAACCCAGGGGGGGAGGTGTATATGACATGCCACAGTCACAATTCAGTAGAGACACTGTGCTATATTAGATTCTGGCCTTGTATAACATATACAATTACGGAGCATAAGATCTCAGTTTGCAAATCAAGCAGAGGCTATTATCTTTGTGACCATGAGCAAGGTGAAGAAATTCCATATCAGAGTGCAGGTTAAACCTGCAAATAAATCTAACCAAGTTTTCTCAACGTTATCCTCATTAATTGAAAAACGAAATATGGCCTTTATTAAAATCAAATTCAATTGCATGTTGAGTCAATCCCAACACACCAGATGTAGAGGGGTATATGAGATGCCACAGTCACCATTCAGTAGATTCAATGTGCTAAGAATTATTTTCTACTAGACTCTGGCCTTGTATAGCATATAGAATTATGGTACCTAAGAGGTCAGTTTGCAAATCAATGAGAGCCAATTATCTTTGCATCCATGAACAGGATGAAGAATTTCCATACCAGAGTGCAGGTTAAACATGCAACTGAATCTAACCAAGTTTTGTCAACATTATCCTCATTAATTGAAAAACAAAATACGGCCCTCATAAAATTCAAATTCAATTGCATGTTGAGTCGATTCCAACAGCAAACACCCCAGGGGTAGAGGGGTATGGGACACGCCACAGTCACCATTCAGCAGAGTCAATGAGATAAGAGTTATATTCTATTAGATTCTGGCCTTGTATAGCATATACAATTATGGGACCTATGATCTCAATTTGCAAATCAACAAGAGCCTATTATCTTTGCATCCATGAACATGGATGTCAGATATGGTCCAAGTAGTAAACAGCCCAGAGATTATGGTAATAATATCTGCCAAAAGGGCTGATATTATTCATAAATTTGTCAGAAGTTTGTTTCATCCTTAACGACATCAAGTAATCATTATTCTCAGAGGGATTGTTTCTCTATATCATATATCACCAACACTGATCAGTCTCCCAATTCCTCCAAGAAGTAGCAAATCCATGCTCAATATGACAATCGCCTTTAGAACTTCGATCCGAAGAAGAAACCCCAGGAAATCTGTTATTCATCCTCCTGCCTTGCAGGGACTGCAACCTCAATCGCTCGTCATACTTTGCTCTAGTTTCTGGATCAGACAGTATAATGTAAGCATCGTGAATTTTAAGGAACTCCTCTGTATTCTTGGCCAATTCCCCCTCCATAGCTATATCCGGATGCCAAATCTTAGCCGACCTCCGGTATGCATCCTTTATATGTTTTTGAGTGGCATCCCGTGGAAGCCCTAGAAAGTCGTAGAGTGTGCAATTCTGCAATCCGCCATTGGTCACAAAACGTTTGTCCTCGGCCTGTTCGCAAGCAGTGGCCCGTGCCATGCATCTACCAGAATTTGGAATAACCTTCATAGATCTCGGAATTCTAAGATTAAACATAAAATGCAGAGCCCCACTACGGCTCAAATCTTTTCCAGCACAGACCCTAAGTTGCGGTTCCAATGCCAATCTACCGCACAATTCACTTCTAGCATGCAGCATCACGGAATAACTTGCCCTCAAGACCAGAGACTTGCCACGGTTCAAGTCTTTTCCATCCCTAAACCTAAGCTGGGATTCCAGTGCCAACCTACCGCACAATTCGTTTCTGACACTCGGGAGGACAGAAGATCTAGCCATTTAGACTAAAACCCTAAAAGCCCTAGCAACCCTTAGGGTTTCGGCTCACTAAACCCTAAGGGTTTGAACGGAAACAGAAAAACGAACAACGCTTACCCAAATCGCAGATAAGTGAATTTCAGAGGCCATAGAGGTCAGAGACCACTGAGGTCTGGCTTGGTACATCCCCTTTAGACATCATAATTTAAACTCCACAACAGGCACCTGGCCCCATTAACAAAAACAAAATAAAATAACATATTATTATAAAAAATTGAAATCGGTAGAGCTATCATAGAACATTCTGCTTCCAAACTCGGCCTGTGTTTGGTTTACAGGTAGGAGTGGACCTCACAAATATGCAGGTGGTCATATTCTTCCATGGGCTTCCATGGCCCCAGCTACTCCCGGATTTTTCCAATCTCAAGCTAATCTTGTCCACATGAGGTTCGGTGGTTTGATCAGCCGGATGAGGAAGACAGCACAGTCAATTGCCGTCTTCTAGAAGAACATACCTGATACCTAACGATGACCTAACACAAGAGGTAGAGCGTATCGCCCCTTAATATATCATAATATAAAACAGCGCTTCTAGAAACTGGACCAGGATTGGATATTTTGCGGTACAAGAAATTACCAGGTAGCTTAATCTTGTACTGCAAAAATAATTCTCACTCTGTATTTTTAATACTAAATACACAAGGTTTTCTTCTTTCAAAACCTATATATATAATACTAAATACACCAAGTTTTCTTCTTTCAAAACCTATATATACATTATCTATTTGTATTATGTAGTTAATGATATCCATGTATGTAAATAAATGTGATTAAAATTAATATAAATATAAATTTTTAAATTATAAATTTATGGGCTTATTTTGGGGGTGATGAGAAATAATGGTTATTTTCATTTAAATTTATTTTATATAATGAAATTTTAAGCATCCAAATTAATGGACCATCCAAATTCATTAATTTTGTACATCCAAATTCATTATTTGGATTTAGTGAAATTGAGAGGTGATTTTAAGTCTGGTTATTTATTATCTTTTTATCATAAATATCATATTCAAAATAAAGTGATTTTATATGTTAATTATGAATATCACTAACTTTGTACCATAAATATCATATTCAAAATAAAGTGATTTTATATGTTAATTATGAATATCACTAACTTTGTACCATAAATATCATATTCAAAATAAAGTGACTTTATATGTTCATTATGAATACCACCAGTTAAGATATGAATATCACTAACTTTGTACCATAAATATCATATTCAAAATAAAGTGACTTTATATGTTGATTATGAATACCACCAGTTTAGATATATCTTAACTCTCTTGCATTTTGGTAAATTCATATTAAACTAGATTGATTTAATTATTAATTATAATTATACTTATTAATTTTATTTTTATTTTAAATATTGTATTGATTAATTGCGTCTAAACATATCATTTTTTTAAAAATTTTGTTGATTTGAAAAATTATAATAAAAAAAATGCTTTTGAAACAAATTCATTTTATCTTATCAATTAGATTGGTAAAATGCCATAACCTTCAATTATTACTCCATTCATCAATTATAATGTTTAAATTCTGATTTATTTATTTTATTTTTTTGAATTTCACTTAAATTTGAGATAAACATTTTCATTATATTTATTACTATAATGTTATTAAAGTGTTTAATGGTCTCTCATTAGTAAAAACATAATTATGTATTTACATTTCTTACATCATTAATATACAATATTTAAATAATTAATGGTATTCCTAAACACCTAATTTTGCTATAATAAAATTATTAATATATAATTTTGTATAGTAAATTAGTATTTATATTAGTATGAGTTATTTTTTATTAAATTTAAATTGATTTTAAAAATATTTAATTAAATTATGATTTTTTTAAAATATTCTATATAACTTTGCTAAAACATTCATTTTTTCGTCAGTTGAGATTTGATTTGTGTTAAAAAAGTAGCTTTTTGAGAAATGGATTGGTTATACAATGTTTTGTACTTTATACTTATCCAATTTATTTAATTTTTTTGGTTATATGTTTATCCGATATTTAATGTTGACATACAATCTTACATTACGCCTACATATTTTCCTCATACTAGGCTACCTAAGGTCTGTAAATCTCTTTTCACTAAATTCAGACTTAAGATGTAACTACACTAGTTTAATTATTAATTATGATTTAATTTATAATATTATTTTATTTTTATTTTCTTTTATTTTTATTTTTATTTTATGTAAATTTGATGAGTCAAAATGTTTTATTCATAATTAACTTAAACATATGATTTATTCATAATTTGTCCTGACAATGAACCACACTTCTTGGTTGGTTATGATGTGATTTTTGCCAAAAACTCTTTTCAATAAACTTGATATGGATCACAGATGCCTAAATTCAACAATGTTTTCTCAATTTTGAATAAAATAGATGAAATTTGATCCCTCTTGGAGCTTGGTAGATCCAAAGTTAAGATGGAACTAGGTTGGTTTAATTATTAAT